>JAGDQP010002406.1:0-74140 GCA_022664845.1 Lepisma saccharinum
TCTGACCGTTTGGGATTTTCGACGTTTTGTCACTTTCTGTATACGATCTGTCCATTATTGTATACGTTCTGACCGTGTTGTAGTTTCGACGTTCTGTCACTTCGACGATCTGGCCGTTTGGTATTTTCGACGTTTTGTCACTTTCTGTATACGATTTGTCCATTTCTGTATACGTTCTGACCGCTTTTCAGTTTCGACGTTCTGACACATCGACGATCTGGCCGTTTGAGGTTTTCGACGTTCTGTCACTTTCTGTATACGATTTGTCCATTTTTGTATACGTTTTGACCGTTTTTCAGTTTCGACGTTCTGACACTTCGACGTTTTGAGGTGGACCCGTTGATAAGTGAGAGAGATGGAGGGAAAATGCACATTAGACAGAGGTAGAAATTACTAAGCTCTTTGTTTAGATAGATACCGCAGAAAAAGAGCAATCTTGGTTTTGCGTTTCGTACCGTAAAACTTTTAAGTGTCACATGACGAATTCAAAGCTAGTCAGATATTTTCCTCTTCAACTGTAAAAGCGTTAACAGTTCACGTCACTTATTCCTTTAACGAAGAGTGTATACTTTTTTCGTAATGAAGAGAGAAAACTGAAACTTTATTTTTATCTCTGATACGTAGTTAAGAGAGTTTTGCTATATTCACTCTAAAAATGTTTAGGATCGCACAAGTACAAATACAAAAAAAGGACTGCGCGAAGAACCTTGTGGCATTCCAACAAAGTTAATCCTCAAAGTTGCTTATTTTCATTTGCTGTCGTAATTAGGAGATGAATTTACATTCAGTTTTAGTTGAAAATATACGTAATATGCTTGATTAAGAGAAAGAGTAATTTGAATAACTGAGAGAGAGAAGAGGACACATGGATAAAACAAAGGAAGGAAGGTATATTTGAAATGTTCCATTGTGTACAGATGAAAACAAACATCACTTGCAACTCACTTCTTCCTTCTACACTATGTAGAGAGAAAATATTTATTTATGTCCCACGCAATTCAGAATCACTGCTTTTACCACAGAGGAAACGCAGCCGTTAATCCGTTATCCATTCACGCGGAGATCACTTAAAACGTTTAAAATTTTAACTTTATTTGAAGTTGTGCTTTTCATTTGTTATAACGTCCGTTTACTGCTGCTATTTCAATCAACCACACACGCACCCCCCCCCATATATATATATATATATATATATATATATATATATATATATATATAGTGTGTGTCACTATTTTTAAAGGCCTTTAAGCAACTGTGGCTCAACCCGAATGACTGATAATGGAATGAATTGGTGGGATAAAACGGGAGCACCCCGAGAAAACTCATGCACTCGGTGCTTCTTCACCACAAAGCCCACATGGCATGATCAGGGATCGGACCGACGACACTACACACTAGAGGTAAAAGCTGTACCAATTGAGCCACCGCGGCCTCCATTCAGGAGGTGATTTACATCAACACAAGAAAAAAGCTTCTTTGAAGAAATTACGAAATTTGCTTAGTTTCGGAACTACAGGCGCTCAAAGTTTCGTTGGAATCGTTACAAATGCCGTCATATCTCTACAAATAATAGCGGTGTCAGCTTAGCAAATAACAATTGAAGTAGCACATAACACATCTGTTTGAGCAATAATTACGATTGATGAATGAAGATTACAAAAAACATCTGCAAAGTGATACAGATCGATTTCCACGAAACTTGGCAGATAGAAACTGCATATAAAATGAAGAAATAAGTGTTTTATTTCTTACCTCTGAACTAAATTAGTTTATAAACGAACAAAACTTCGCACACATATAATACACACGAAAAGTTAAGCGAATACATAGTTGTTTTTCTTTTCTGAGGAAAAAAAAAAACGGTTTGAGGACCCGACATGGCTCCTGAAATATATTTCAAACGGTGCTGAAAATGACTGATAAACGTGAACGAATTTTATGGTACCGCACATACAGAGTAGATAAACTCAGAATTGAAGAGCTCAATTAAAGGAAAGAAAAACTTAAGATTACTTTATAAATTTGCAGCAAACCGAAAAATATAGTTTAAATTACGTAAGTTGACTTTGCAACGTAAAAAATATGATTCTTAGAATTTTTCAGCAATTGATCTAAAACGAGCTTTGCAGTTCTTGAAGGAAATTTTATGCGTACTTCAGCCCAATAGAAGATATATGAAATGAAGACAGTTATGAATAATTGATGTTTGGAGTTCTTCATTTATGAAATAGGTTTACTTTTGAAGCCACTCTTTCGTATTCGATTTTCATCACATTATGTCTCCTGTATATTGTGAAGTGATTGTTAGACTATCCTTTGCATCGTCAATTTCCGATCATATGATGGCACGTGTCGCTTCATATCAAACATGATAGTTCAAAACATAGTGGCTATAGGAATAGAGATTTTACGAAGCATGTTTGGAGGGGCTCCGCTCCTTTAAACCCTTTTCCGGCAGGTAAAAAATTCTTAATTTTATACCTGTGTGTGAAGTTTTGTTACCATCGTGCTTGCTCTATTCTTGGTTGTTCTAAACCGGTGTGCCGCCGCACACTACTGTACCGCGAAGCTTCTGAGAATTTGTGATTTTGCTGTTACAAGTATCTAATCCAAATAATTTCACAAAATATTTATTTTGGAAAAGAAAGAAAAAACTATTTATGACTTTAAACATATTTATTTTACATAGAAATTATTAGTTAATAAAATCTTAACTCATAGCGCAATGTAATTGATTCTTGAAGAACCAACGAAGTCTCACGTATTGTTGCTCGTATGTTAGTGTGCCGCGGGAACGGACTACGAAAGATAGTGTGTCGCGAACGAAAATAGATTGAGAACCACTGTTTTAGACTCTCGTCAAATGGTGCCTTTACTTAGGAAGATGCTTGGAGGGATCGCTACCCCCGTCCGCTCAAACTCTCTTTCCGTAGAAAAGAAGAAAACAACACGTATTCGCTTATTTTATGTCTAATATATATGTGCGAAGTTTCATCCAAATATTTCATGTATTTTGTGCCACTTTCAGCGCAACCAGAAATATACTTCAGGGGTGGGGGATTTCACCCCGTTAAACCGATTTTCCGATAGGAAAAACGCTTAATTCTTTACTTTATGTGTAGTTTATACCTGCAAAGTTTCGTGGAAATCGGTGTCTATCACTTTGCGGATGTTCCTTGTTATGTTTGGTGTATTAAACCATTAATGCCTTGACAACAAAATTCTTAAGGTGCGAAACCTGCCTATGTGACATCCCATCAATCTCGAACATACTTCACTAAATGGGTATTTCTTTGACTGCGATTTGCTAAGGCGACACCGCTATTATTTTGATAGATTTGACGTTACTTCTGACGATGACGTCATAGTTTTGAGCGTCTGTAGCTCGAAAACTACACAAGTTTCGAAATGTCAAAAGAACTTCCTCTTATTTTGGTGGAAATAATCACCTCCTGGAAAGAGTGACCACCCCGTATGCTTTTGCTGGACTCTTACAGCTAGAGTGGGGTGGGGGGAACAGTCATTTTTGAAATATGACCTTCCACCATTTCGAACATGGACAATATGCCTTCCCCAAAGCTGTTATATTTCTTTTTTCTCTTACTAAGACATTTCAAACGATATATTACTCAACCCCTTCCAATTTGACATTTTTAAGTTGCCCCGACTACCCTTACTCGAGGATTGGCGGCAGAGGTGGAATTTTTCACCAGAAATGTTAGTACCTCAAACTAATGGAATACGTGTTTCAGTATTCGCTCATTATATAGATGGTGGAGAGACACTGTATGGAGGAGCACATAGAATAAGTTCGTTAGAGGAGTATTTTTCACCTTGCACTATTCTAATGAACCCTTAGAGCCTGAGCAAAAATAATGTTTTTTGAAATTTCAACTCCCGCCATTTTCAACACGAGTAACATATCGATTCCGAAGATGCTAGATGTTTTAAAAATAAACATTTCAAGCGATATATTACTCCACATTCCTTGGAAATTGTTAAGTTACTTCATCCAACACCCTCCTAGAGATTTAGAGGTCGAATAGTCTTTTTAGCGAAAGTGTTAGTCCCTAAAATTAATGGAATATATGTTCCGCATTCTCTCACATTTACACTTGTTCCGGAGATACAAAGGATTGGGACAATTATGGTCACCCTGTATTTGTACTTTCTAAAAATGATTTTTAATTCAAAATTCTACGGCGACAAAGAACTTGTAAGCTTCCGTATATTACTAATAATTTTAAACTGGATTATATTTGATATGCCCATTACGTAATAAATCATTTAATATTTGTCCTGAATTTATCGTCTCACCTTAATTTTATTCATAATTTAACTATATGCGTAAGTTACAGTACATATGCGTTACTTGTTATAAAAGCGGATCAGATATAATGTCTGTTGCTTTTCATTATGTCCTAGACATTTGCTTAATAGTTTTTCAAACATGTGTGGTGATGTTTTCTTTTAAGTGTATTATTTATTTTCCTGTTTTAACAGTTACTATAATGACGTTATATTACATGCTTTTACTGAATGACGAGGTGTAAGGTCGGCTTTTCATGCACGCACTAGTTGAGTGCTTCTCTTGCGATTTCTGTGAGTAGCCAATACGTATTTCAATTGGGTACTCAACCAAATTACAAGTAAAGAACGAAGCTAGCACGTGCATAAAAAGTCGGTCTAATTCTGCCTTAGGATTGATATTTTTTAGTCTTCTAGCCCGAATAGTTGCTATAAGGATTTCTGATGACGGTTTATGGACCAGTTCCATAAGACACTTTAATTCCAAATTTACTTAATCCACGAGTTCATCTACGTGTCATAGATGAAATAATTATCGATAGCAAATTCTTATGTTCGTTAGATCTTTCGTGCTACCTGGTGTCAGTTCAGCCAAACTAGGAATGAAATAATGTCAATGCAGGAATCGTTTTTGTATTCAATTTAAACACTGACAAAAACACGCAGTGCGAGCTGATCATCTGATATACTTCACCCTATGAGTCAGCAATAGATTTACAACGTACAAATTGAGCAAAACTTAACTTACTTCATTCCTAGTTCGGCTATACAAACAACAGATGGTATGAAAGAAGTGAAGAACATAGGAATTCGTTATCCATATTTACTTTGATTATGATTTATAGACTAACTCATGGATTAAATTAACTCACGATGAAAATATTCCGTACCACTGGCTCTTTTTATGTGATCTTAAGAAATAAAACCCGTGTTGATATTTTGCCCTGTAGACGAATGTTTCATTTAAGAATGTAAAACTCTTCTTACAATCTATCAGTCTGAGTCAAAGATACCTAAAGACCATACATAAATTTTAAATTTAAATTCTATAATCCAACAAAACAGCTCGAAAGATAGTTAAATTAATGAGACAGTAGTTTATACAAAGTTTAAACAGAAAATAAGAAATTACATAATAATAATAATAATAATAATAATAATAATAATAATAATAATAATAATAATACTTACTCTATGGCTTACGAAACTCGCAACTTCATCGCCGCAGTAACAAATGTTCGCCACAGGGTTCTATTCTGAGCAAAATCAAGCCAGTTTTCATCACGAACAACTGCTTCTCGAAGATGCCTTCTAATGTTGTCCTACCAACGTCGTCTCGGTCTTCCTAACAGTCTCTTTCCCTCTGGTTTACCAAGCACGATGGAATATAATCTTCGTTTTTCCCCCATCCGAGCTACCTTAGTCATCGCGATTTCATTACTCTTACAACGTCAGATGAGTCGTAAAGTCCGTGAAGTTCTTCATTTACAGTCTCCTTCATTCCTCAGTCATATTGTCCCGGTTCGGCCCGTATATCTTTCTCAAAACCTTATTTCCAAACACACGTAATTTATGTTCATCTGCTAGGGTCGTACTCCAACTTTCGTAACTGTAATGCATTACCTACAGAATAACCGTTCTGTATATTTTCAGTTTCAACTTTCTTGATATTAATCGCGAGGATAGGAGTTTCTGTACTGAGAAGAAACATGCGTTACCCGATCTTAAGCGACTTTTTATTTCTTCCGTGACCTCGAGTTTGCTCGTTACCTATGCTCCCAAGTATTTAAATTTGTTTATTTTCCCTATGTTCTGATTTTTAAATTTTATGTATCTATTTCATTCATTACCAATGTTTCGGCTTGCTATACTGTATTTTGTTTTCTCCATGTTTACATGTAGAACTATCTCATGACACGCTTCTACTAAGACATTGATGTTACATTGTAGTGCATCTATATTGTTCCCTATTAAATCTACATCATCCGCCTATAGGAACAGTTGATTGAAGTCATTCAATGTTAGTCTCTTTTTGTCCTCTTATTTTCTGAATCGCGTATTCTAAAACGAAGTTAAACAGCAGTGCTGACAACATATCACCTTGTTTCAATCCGTTGCGAACTTCGAAACTATCTGAAATAATATTACCTATCCGTACTCTGCTTATGGGGTTGCTGGAACACATCCTCACTAGTTCAACAAGTTTTTTTTTTCGCAATTTCAAATTTTACCAGGATAATGCACATAGATTTTCCCTTTTTATATAGTCATATGATTTCTTAAAATCGATGAATAACTGGTGAACAGTCCCATTGAATTCCCATTTCTTCTCTAAGATTTATCTCAAGGCGAAAATCTTGTCCAACGTGGATCTATCTGTTCTAAATACACATTCGTGATCTCCAATTACTTCATCTACGTATACGCTTAGGTGAGTTAGCAGAAAATTACTCAGTACTTTGTAACATGTTGGGAGTAACGAGATTCCGTGGTAATTATTACAGTACGATTTATCGCCTTTTTTGTAAACCGGAACTATTATTGAGGTTTTCCATTCCTTTGGAAGCTCCTCCTTTCTCCATAGTTATAGCACTTATCAATTTATACAGTTCCTTGATTAGTGCCGTTCCTTCCGCTTTTATTAATTCCGCTGGAATATTGTCTACTCCCTGTAATTTGATTTTTTTTTCAATTTCTTTACCGACATTTCGACCTCGATCTCGCTAGGTTCGGGTATCCATGGTTCTGCTGAATAGATTTTAAATTTCTCTGTTTCTTATCTGTTGTGTACATTAAGAAGTTTGTCGAAATAATTTTCCCACATCGATAATTTTAGTCGGATATGCTTGAAGATCTCCGCGTTCATTTCTAATCATCCCTAATCTAGGCTGGTAACCTTTCCTTAATGAATTTACCCCTTTGTATAGATCTTGTCTGACCGTTTTCCTCTTTCTACTGAATCTTCTGTGTCAGATATTCTTGCTTTTTGTTTCTGAACCCCAGCGTGCCGTTTCGTTTCGCGTTACTGTAGTGGTTAGTATTTGCGTCGTTTTTATTACTTAACCATCGTTGCCTTGCTTGTGTCCGTTCTTCATGAAGTTTAAGGCATTCCTCATCAAACCAAGGCTTGTTGTTTTGCTGTTTCTTCTCACCTAAACGTTCTTTCGCTGGGCCCTTCACTGTATCACGAATTGACTCCCACATCTTACTTACATCAATTTCATTATTACTGTCATCTTTTTTACTACTAGAGCCGCCTAAGGTTTCGAACCTATTTGAGATTTCTTGTTGGTAATCTGCTCTTACGTTCGGATTATCTAATCGTTTAACTTTGAAGTTCGGTTGTTTTAATCCTTTGCATTCTATGTTCGCGATGGATAACTTCTTCTCTTTTGTGATCACTAATTGATGGTCGGTATCACCTTCCGCTCCTCTGTGAGACCTAACATCCATTATGTTGGTGTATCTTCGTCTATCTGCTAATACGTGATCGATCTGGTTGAGAATTTTGCCATCCGGATAATAACAATAATATTTTTTTATTGCGAGTTTAGTATCAAAGTGCAGGATTATATAAAAAACGGATAAGTAAAGATTTTAGTTTTTGAGGTAATGCCACTTTGCTGTTAGTTGCGACTCCTCCGCCTAGTGGGAAAACAACTTTCTTGAAAAAACTGGAAAGATTCCAAGATGCAATCACAAGATGCATTCCAAGATACATCCTATTCTAATCAGATTCCATAATGCATTGGATCAGGTGATTCAGATTTCTTACCTTCTGGTCCATCTTTGAAAAGTTTATTGTAAGGTGTAAAAAAATGCAGATATAGTGAAGACAATGTTTTCGCTTTCTGTCTACATCCTTTCAGCTCTAACGTTGATTATATATATATATATATATATATATATATAGATAGATAGATAGATAGATAGATAAATGGCTATAGATAAATGGTAGAACAAGTAAAAGAAAAAGGATACTTACATGGTAGATTCTTGAGACAGATGTATAATAACAAGCAACTGGTAGGAAAGAAAATGGAGAGAGCGAACAGGTGCGTGACTGGTGTTAAGGAAAAGCCAATATATATATATAACAATTGGATGTACACCAATATAACTTTGGTTCGTTTTCTATGTATCTAATCACTGCCCAATTTTTACTGGTTGAGTGAAAAGTGCTCACCATATAACAATTAAATGTGTTTAGTTACGCTTCACAATGATTAGTTAATAAGCATAAACAAGTATTCATTTATTTCATTTTATTACCTTTAATACAAAACTTTATTAACTTTCATGATTTTAAATTTGAATAGTTAGTTAACTGTGCTTGCAGATGATATAATATATTAGCTGTCAATAGTGCCCTCAATGTATTTCATGAGATAAAGAACACAAAATGAGTAAATCTCTGCTGAACAAACAGAGTAGCAGGTATTTAAAACCCATAAATAAAATACGTCATACGAACATAAAAAAAAGACTTATTTGAAAAAAAACTGAACTATTCTCATTAACAATACCTTCCCCTTTTCAGTCATTCTGCAGACTGTAAATACACTAGATGTTACTCTTGTGTTATTTGTAATGGATCAATACAACGTAATGTTAAAAAATTGTTGCATAATCTTCTTTCTGTATTTCTGTTAACCTCAACCCTAAGCCAATGCGTGATTTGTCACAATGTTACCGTGGCTACAAAAAGCTTTGAAAAAAACAAAACTGCACGCAAAAACAGTCCAACTGAATTTTGCTTTTTTTTTTTAAAAAAAAAAAGTATACGAATCTAGAACTCATAAACAATTGTTGAAATATATCGGATATATTACCGTCGAGTTCATCATGGTAGAGATATAGAAATAAATCAAACGAAATTTCAAGAACAAACTTGTTGAGCGTTCGTTTTGGTTTCACTACCAAGAGACAAGTTTTAATCTCATTTTTTGTTATTTTCTTTTTTTGTAAATAAACTCTTTATTGCAACATGAAATCGTTATTTAGTCTTATTGTTTATAACATTTCAATCTTAAATTTCCTTAGCTTAGATTTTGTTAAAACATTATTCACTTTCTAAATGTGTTGTTGAGCTTCTAAAGACAACCAATATTCTGGAGTTACGAACCTACATTTTTAAGCAAAAAGGCAAGTGAATAAAAAGTTTATTCATGGAAATATTTTAAAAAGTGATCTAAAGCTTCATATACTGTGTAATGTGGTTTGGTTATTGCAATCCTGTAAGACGTCACTGGTTTAGTAATATTAAAACGTCTTTGTGAACGTCTCTTTACAATGGCGACTGAAATCAGTAATTATGTTATGAGCCTAATTATACAGTTATGTTTATAAGTTTTACAATTTATTATATTTCATTGGTTCAGTTATCATACACTGTAAAAAAATAATACTCTCGTACACTGTAAATGAGTTAACTTACAGTAAGCTCCAAACATTGTTTATTTCAGATCAATATTTGAAGATACTTTGTACACATTTTCAGAAAAATTAGAGTGCTTTTACAGACGGTTTTCGGCAGACGAGAAGGGAAGAAACAAATAGTAGGAACAGGGATAAAAGTGGGTCATTTCAGTGATATATTTTGCTTCAAGCAGACGAATTATAAAGAAAGCAGCATATCTGCCAAGGTTTTAGATTTATATTGAACAAACTCTGGAGTATATCTGTCGATATAGTTTTCAAGCATATAAAAGTGATAAGGAATTTTGCTTGTTTTAAATGTACAAGATGACATATTTAAGTCAACAAGAAGTCCACTACTTCTTTCTTTCACAGTGGAGGTTAGTGTTAAGCTTCTTTCTACAAGTTATGGTCGAATTCATTCTTAAGTAAGAGTATCTTTCAAGGGCGTCGGCAAGGAGGGGCAAGAAGGGGCACTTGCCCTCCTCGATTTCAGAATTTATAACTTTTGCTATTCTATTTCCATGTATTTGTTGTATATTTTTATGCTTTGTGCTACGTGCATTTCGTAAGTGGTATTTGTGATTCTGCATTACAGTCCCTGATTTTTGTAACATTGATTTTAATCTAGTTAGTTATAAAAAATACGATCATTTACACCCACAAAACAAACTTTGTTAAAAAAAATCGAAAGTAAAACACGAATGGTATTATTGTACCATGTATAATTTTCTTTGAACGTTCTCTTTTCCGCTGAAGTTCATAGTAGTTCTTCTAGGAAGCTAATTAAAAACAAACTTATATACAAAATTCTAAAAAGCACGAATAAGTCAATCGTAATATATACATTCTTTTAACGTAATATATTATGGGCCCTCTTCTTAAGAAATCTTAATACTCACACCTCCTATCTTTAATTTTCAAAACATACTGAACAATGTTGAAATTTTAAAATGCTGAAACCAAATACTTAATCACTTAATGAAATGAACTGTATCAAAATTAGAAGATAACTCTTTTAGCCGGGATAGCCGGGTAACTTAAAACAGCATAGCTAATGATCTTACATTTATAATCAATAACAAATATCTTTAAATTATGGATTAGTTTATTTGATAGATATTCTCAAATATTATCTAGCACACTTTCTAAAATATCATTGTTAATTTTCATTTGTATATTGTTTATAAATACATTTAAAAGTGGGCTTGATTAGCTAGAGGTTGTAAAACGACTCTGAATTTGAATTTTTAAAGTCTTTTAGGCAACTTTGTCTCAAGCCGAATGGATGAAGATGGAAAAAATTAGTGGAATGAAGAAAGTGAGAATAAACGGGAGGACCTCAACAATACCCACGCACACGGTTTGTCTACCACAAAGCCAGATGACACGAGCCAGGATCTAACCGGGGTCCCTGTGTATCAGAGATGAACCCTCTACCAGTGAGCCACCGCCGCACAAAACCAATTTGAGGTTGGTTCCTTTCCTTTTGACTTGTTGAGTTTTTGGTGTTACTTTATCTGTAACTGAATAATGACCAGGAAATAGCAAGTGGTAGACCAATGTCGTTAAAAGAAAGCTCGTTTAACATTGTTTTCTAACACTCACTGTCACTATATTTCTGACAATAGTCATCTGTAAAATCATAAGACCAAATTCACATTTCTTTTGTGCTGTAAAAATTTGAAGTACTTTTAAGCGATGAAATTTCTGCAGCTCCTCAGAAACAGTTTAGTTTGGTTGTGGATCTGCAGGAAATATGATAATGACTTTTGTGGATCAGTTTTTATTTAACCAACTAATATAACATACGCTGGTAGCCGTAATGTACATATTATCCATGGCACCATTTAGCCATGATTGATAAAGCATGAAGAACAGGAAGTTGACCTAATAAACCTATCCTTCCACAGGAAATATAGCGCACAAATTAATGTTTGTTAAAATACGTTCTTTCTATAATCTTCGACATCCAACACAACATTTTGATGAAAGTACAATTACTCACCGTTTTAAATTTACCTGAATTATTGAAACTCATCAATGTCTGATAATGTTATGTCATCTCTGTCTTTGAGATTTCAAATTATCTAATAACCGTTAATTTCCATTGTAATGAACAACGAGTTCTAACACACCAGGTAGTAAGATATTTGATAATCTTTACTATTCAAAGATGTTGGACATGTTACTGTCCGGCGTTACTGATAAGTCACTGTTAGAAGTTGTTTTTTCCGAGTTCAGGTTCAATTAAATTTTAATATTAAATTTTAATTTCCGAGTTTCTTAGATATTTTTAAATTAATGTAATATGACAGACTTTCTGACAGTTAGTACCTTTATCCAGAATATACTCAGTTTACAAATCGAAAATAAATTATATTAATCCTATTTAAGGCTGCACGCTTATAAAAACAACAAATTAGGCACTGTGTATGGATGGAAAATGGAAAAATTGATTTCATGTTTTGGATAGACAATACATTCTTTGAAGCGTAAATGTGGATGAAGTGATGAAATGGAAACTAGCTCCCTATGTCAATATTATAAACAAGTGCATATCAAGTTAAGAAGCTATATTTCTGAAATTGCAAAACACACAGTCACAAGTCGTTTATTAGTCTAAGTACAGAAGTCATCAGTTTATTTTTCTGCCGAACACAGAAGTCAGCGAATTGAATTCCAAGACGAACTTGAATAACACGTTTTATTACTTTTTTCCAGCCATCCCAGACAAATTCTAACTTGAGGAAAAGTGGTAATATGTCAACGTAATGAGAAAGAAAAATCGATTTCGAAATTGAATTATCAAAATCTATTTTATACAATGGTTCTTTCATGATACCAAAAAATCGTCAGTATTGGTGAAATTTTTGAGTTTTAACGGCAAGGTGGCAACGAACAAACGTAATGTAAATTTGTATTACGAATTCATGGAAGAAGTATGCATTGTATGCGATATATGCCTTATATTTACTCATTAATTGAAGAGAACAAATATTGTTTTTAAATTTGTTTTGCAAAGAACTTTCTGAACCTTAATTAACTAAAATAAGGAAAACCATAATTTAATTAATTTCGTTGTTTCCAACAAGAATATTCGTACAAAAAAAGTAAACAATAAAAAAAAAAATAACAATTAAGCTCGTTACTTCCAGAAATACACAATATTGTTTAATTGGAATGCACTCTTAACAAGTGTTATTTTCTCTCATCTAAACCTAATAACTCTGTCAACTGTAAACATTTATTGGTTTCATTCAATTATTTCTATTCATTTGTTAATCTATATATATATATATATATATATAGTCACTTACTCTTTCATGTTATTTTTTAGTATTGAACACAATTACAAATATCTGTTTACACAGAAAACAAATTGAACTCAAAACTAATCTATACTTAATGGATGTAGCTCCATATAGTATTTTCTACCAATAAAATCCATCTGCCTAATGAAATAAACGTAATGGAAACTATTAATATGGTCCCTTTTCTTTCCAGAATGTAACATAAAAATGAAGGGTAAAATAAAATTATATAAAAAGCACAGTGATATTTATTAATATTGTTAGAATTGTAAGTAAGCGTGTAATTTATACTTTAGTGAGGTTCGAGGTTAAACACTGTATACCATTAATTAACAAAACTTGAATTATTTCAATACAAAATGATTTCCAGGAATTATCGACTCTGCAGCGACTGCGAGGATTGAGTTATTTACTTCGGTACACACGGTAATTATTAATTTACAAGCTATTTGTCATTTAATATTGCCCTAGGTCGCTTTACTGGAACTGTTCGTTTAGAATATGAAACAAAAGACTGGGCAATACGAATACTACAAATATTCTATCCAATATGAAATATATTGTGCAGGTAAGGAATATACTAATTGCTTTGAAACTAACAGAACACAGTGAGCTACGTGAATAAACAATTGTTCAACACTACATTTCTTTCAGGGACGAAAGCACTGCAGAAGACTAAATGAAAAATCGAGTAACGTTGTTCAGTTATTAATTAATACAAGGTAATTACCGTAGAAAACACAACATGTAAGTTACCTGATGCTTATCATCTCCAATCATAACTTGATGGAGACAAACCACTTCATCAAAATATGGCACCGCACTAATCATAGTGTGCTGGGTAGTTTTAAATCAATTACTAACCCCAAGTAAGCTGCCTAATGAGAAAATATGTTTTAAACACTGAATAACTTGTTGTTAAAATGTTACATAAACACCTTCTTGTTATGTTTTAATCATTGGATCTACTTATTTCTATAATGATACTGAATGAGAAAATAGTCTCACACATCTAATTACAAAGATGGAGATTACAAAAAACTAGGTGTTTAAAATCGTTTCTGATAAGAATTGATTTCCACTATGACAAACATCCGAATTTTCACACGTCTTCTTCATCTAAATAACTACAAAATTAATAAGAGCTTAAGCCTTTGTCAACAAACAATAATTAAGGCAGAGTCTGTCGTGTTGTTTACGAGAACGATTATAAATATGAGAAGAATAAACAAATTTATAATTTCAGAATATTTTACTGCATTTTTTCTAGTATACATGTATAACAAACAGTTCTTGTCATAGTCATTGGACTTACAAGAAAACTGTCTCCCGTGAAGCTCGCAAATCAACATGAGACTTCCACAGTATAGTGAAGATGTGTTTAAATGAACTCTACTGTAGTATTACGTTTCGGTAATTAGTAGAACACAAATTACTGGACTTCAGAGTATGCGATATTTTGTTTTGAATGCCTGCAGTGCAGGTAACACTTCACACATATGAGTAGGTATTATTCATATCCCGTTGACTTTCATATGTAAGGTTGCACTGAAGATAATCTGTATATTAAAGTCATTGATGAAGTTGACGTGTTATTAATAGTACTGGTTATTACCAGAGGCGAATATTATACAAATAACAAAAAACATTCCCATCACGTTTATTTCGTAATTGATCGATTTCCAGGTAGAGTCTTAACATATATCATTTATCATTTTAAGGGAAATGTCCCTTGTGGTAAATCATTGAACGCTATCCCATTCTTTGCGGTCAAGTGACAAAAAAGTGAAGTTTCCTTATTGACAAATTGGCTCAAATAACACATTATGTGAATTGTCTCTCGACTCCATTAAAAAAAAAGTTTTTCTTTAGTTAGAAGTTTCTTTCAAGACTGCGAGACATTGCGTGCGTGTGGAATTCTACAGTATGTTGAAACCTGGTAGGTATTAGGTAAGGCAATATTTTACACCCTTTATCGTTATGAACGCTCCAGCTTCCATCATAAGTAGAAATTAACTCCTGGAAATATCACTGAGATCAATTTAAAAGTGTTGTCCTGACGTTAAATATGTTTTCAGTACAAAACTTGAACGGGATGAGTGATTTTTATGTAGTACCAGAACAGTCATGTAATGTCAGCGCACACTGGTGATAGAAGCAAAAAGTATATACAATCGAAAGCATTACGAATTAAATAGTTGTGTTGTACGAGGCGTTCTGTAATACTGTGTAATTTCTACTTTCTCTGGAGGTTCTTCACACAAATTGTTCGAACTGTTGTACTACGTTAACTATAGAAATTATTGCCTTACGAATTTACAGTCTGATGGGAGATTTCCGCTGGGTCATCCTGTATTGATATCATAATCGCATTTGTCAGGGATCATTGTGATTAATTAATTAACACGTCAACTTCATCAAAAACTTCAACATTCAAATTAACTTCAGCGCAACTTTTTATATAAAAGTAAACGGGAAATGCATTAATTCCACGCATATGTATGAAGTGTTGCCTGTAACCTGTGTTCCACTAAATTCCGAAACGTAGCATTACGTGAGGGTTCATTTGAATATATATTCACTGCAATGTGGAAGTTTCGGTTTGCGAATTCCTCCGGAGACAATTTCCTTGTTAGTACGACAAAATGAATGCTTCGTTCTAAAGCATTAGAGGGTAAATACGCCATGGCCACGATCTTGAAGTCGGTTATTTTGAATAACATTTCACCCAGTTCCAATTAATGGGTATTTGTTTTCCATTTTTAGGCGTTTTACAGAAAAAAGTGTGTTTTCGGACTTAGATCACACCATAAGTACTTTTGTTTTGAATCAAAATTTTAACCACTGCGCCCGTCTTTATGGCTGAAAGCACTCTTTAATCATTCTTTCTGGAGGTTTGATGATGTGCCTTACTCCTCTGTAACGTTAGGTGGACAAAGCGCTCTAAATACTTGCCAGTATTTACAAGCCAGAGAGAGCCATACAGAGTTGGATTCCTAATGGTCTGAGAGAGTGAAGGAAACTATGACTTTGTCTCTATTTTTTATAGTTGTTATAATTTTAAATAAGAGAACTTGGGTTTTGTCAATAATATAGCCAAATATAAATTTGTCTCTCGAATATTATGTATTAATTGCACCGATCTTCTTTGTCTTTCTGTTTATCATATAGCAATACTTTCAAGTGAATGCTGTTCTAATAATATTACGAAAAGGATAAAGTGGAAAAGATCCTGTCATTTAGCTAGATAAACACACGAAAAATAGAGACAAACGTTCTATTTGGAACCCCAGAGAAAATAATAGACCTTGAAGACGACCAAACGTCAGATTAAATCATGCGTTCTTTCATAAGTTACACGGATGAGGATAGCAGCTGATCAATATACGGGTATAAATGGGAGAGACCTGAATATTACCATGTTGATGATTAGAATACCGTATTATGTATCAGTTGATGCACTGTGAGCAGTATTTGGCGAAGTGGATGTTCAGAGCCCGTTAATAATAATAACGATACACTTGGCAAACTCTTTTAGGGATGTTTCATTGCTAATTTAAAGTTCTTCCTTTATCAGTAGAAAATTCTAAACGGAAGGAAATTCTTAATTGGTTTCAGTAATAGAATAAGCTAATGCATCCAGCGTGTTTTCCTCAGTTTATTTTTTTTCTTTCACGATTTTTCACTCTTGACTTTGTCCCTTTATTCAACATCGAAAACGCTGTCATCTTCACCAGAACGTTGAACCGCTGAAAAGGGACTTCCAGAAAGCCACAGCCAAGAACGAAGAAAATAGGGAGAAGAAAAATCTCTACCTTTGATCTTGGATATGTTAGGTTCTAATGATGTCAGACATACACCCACACTCACACATACACAAGTACAAGGACTCGTTTCTTTCCTCTAAGTCAGATCTCTTTCGTTTTTATTGGAGAAAAATTCTCCCGCAGCTTCCTATAAGGTTTCTACCTTTCCTAACGAAAAGGGGGGATAACAAATACAACAAACCTTTTTATTCTATTTGGGACATCAGAAGGTTAAAAGAAAAAAAAAGAGGTGAAAATATTTCTTTTTCAAACCCGTAATGTGGCGTGATAACAACCTCTTGATCAACGCAAAGGTGAAAGGAACAGAAAATTTAAACTGGGTTCACAATCAAGAGATACAATTGTGTTCTGATTACCATTTATCCACACAAAATTAGGAAATATCTTTACCTCGTTCAATGCTTTCTGTAATTTTCTCTATTTCAATTTGTTTCGACACAAACATCATGTTTCTGCAAACTGACATTACTTTCCTAAATAAATGTTATAAACACAGGGTGTCTCAAAATAACTTTATATTTCAGTAAAGGGAAACGTTGAGTAACAAAAGCCATTTATTCTGTAATTTCGCACATATACAGTAAATAGGATATTTTTCTATCTCTTAGGACAATCGTGCTCTATAAGGTTCTGCAGCAGAATAATTTAAAAATCCATAAAATTTATTGTCTGGAGTGCTGTCAATCCAGTACCTTAGCCAAGACTCAGAATGCAAAGTACTTAAATGCTTTAAATAGGAGAACAAATGCCAGATACCATGAAATATATCAAAGTTGCTAGTTCAGAAATAATATGAATGCAGAGGTTTAATGAAACGGAAAATGGCAGAAGGTAACAGCTTCGAATCACTTCATTTTAAGGGCTCTGACTTCGGAAAAATTGTAGTAGCCTTAAAATTTGTGGGAATTTCTCAACTTCGAGGTGATAAAAACATTTTTTTTTTTTGTGGGAAAACGCGACTACGAAGAAAGTATATGCCATCTTTGAGTAATGTTTAATTCCAATGTGCTTTGAATTAACAAACTCAATATGGAGCAAACGTCATATTAGGGAGAGTGGTTTACTTTGAATTGAAAAATTCAAGATTGAAACAGCACACTAATATTTCGTAATTTCTCCTGCGTTTAGGAATTTTGACTTTTATATAATATCAACCAAAAATTACTTATTTTGCAATACTATTTCAAGAGGTGATTATAATATCCAAAACTATAAAATGACAACTGCTCAAATTAATAATAATAATAATAATAATTCCAATCTTTGGCATTCGAGGGCAATGAATCGTAAAAGTCCGAAAGATGTTTAAACAGGAACTATTTCATTTCTACTTAAGGAATACATTTTCTATTGCTAAGAGTGTGCGGGAAATATTTCTTGTTATTTGTGGTCAGCGTGCAGAGGTGAATTATCTTAACCTTCGGATAACTTACTGGATTCCCAGGAACCCCAGTTAATTTCTATTTACGTTTTACATTTTATATTAGTTTGTAACCCCTTTAGTCTCTGTGAACTCAAGCTACAACCTTAACTCTCTTGGGATATAAATTGCAACCTTGTTCATTTTAGTTATTTCAGACTTAGCTGCTAAAAGTGCATGTGAGGTCCACTAGACCTCAGTGTGTCTTTCTTGTAAGTTTCTTGTGACAGGTCATTTTGTAATAACCTTTCTTTCTTTCTTCTTTTTTATTTGGGACAAACATTGCTTTAGTGTCATTTACTTCAAAACCAAGGAAGTTCTTATGTTATTTACAATTCAAATGATTTAGACGAGGTAACAGGAAAACCAGAAATGGTGCTGGATTACAACCGAAGACACGGTGGAGCAGACGCTTTTAGCCAGTTGTGTGACACTTATAGAAGTGCACGAAGAACTCGAGGATGGCCTTTAAGGGTCAGTCCTACAATCGACCGCTAAACTTCTAGTCAGCGCTAAGTTGAGGCCAAGTCTGATTTTGGCCAATCAGAGTACGCAAAATGAGAGTTGGCCTCAATTTAGCGCTGACTAGACGTTTAGCGGTCGATTGTACAACTGACCCTAAAAGTATTTTCGGAATGCTTGGTCAATCTGCTGTTAATGCTTTTGTGTTTCAGTGGAACCTAAATAAATCGAAGCTGAATGGGAAAAGGAAAATATTCGAGTTATCTAATATTTCATCCTAGCAAGATTCGAGTTAGCGAGAGGCATAAAACGGAACTTCGAGATATAGAGGGTCAGAACTGACACACTTCTCTTCTATAGTAATTATCCTCCATTCTATCTTCATCTTCATATGAAACACTGAATTGCGTGCCTACCAAGATCACGAGTTCTAATGTTGCCTGGCAGTTTGTGGATTTTAACAAACATTGCAATCACGAAATCAAAACGGACCGAAGTCTAAAAAAAATTACTAAACTGGCCCATATAAAATAGTTTTACTTAATTGCGTGCTGATCAGGAGCCAACAGACACTCAAAGACAGTAGCGAGAGCAGCTGACTCCTCATGACCGTTCTAAACGTTGAGTAGTGTTCTACAAAAATAACAAGGTGCATAATTTCGAAAAATTCTTCACTTATTTTCATCAGCGAGGGGAGATGTCACGGTTCAGATTGTTCAACTCCCTGAACTTCCCACTGACAAAAAATTTACCAGACTAAAACTTCCATTTTTAGAGGTTCTCTAACAAAAGGTTTTTGAGTTATAGAGGTTCAACAGAACGTCCAGGAAACAATAAAAATTCGAATTACCGGGGTTTTTATTCCACAACATTCGACTTACAGAGGTAAATTAACACGGGACGGAATAGGGAAGATGAAGGGGAATGAATAAAATTAATCATGTCAAGGAATTCGAGTTATAAATATTTGCTGAATTTAGAATTAAATGTAGGAGAGCTTCACTGAATAAAAACATTGTTTGTCTTCAACATTTATAAAAACTGTTCATTTTTGTTAGAAAAAATCCAGAACATGCGCATATTTTTAAGTTTATATTTCAAGATAAGTAATATAGAACATATTTATTATGAAAATTCAGTTTCAGTTTAAAATATTTTTTCTAGAATAAAATGTATTGCTTGGATATTCATTCAATTTATTGCAACATAACTATCAAATGAATCCATTTGTTTCTTAAGTTCATGATTTGCAAAATTCTCTAAATGTAATTTTGAAATGGGGCCTGATTGACCCCAGTGTATCATTTAAAATTATATAACAAAAAATAAGTGTGTCACTTAAGGATAAAATTCTAAAATTAAGGATCACGAGATATTGATTTTAATTAATATTGTATTTGTCATCTAGGAATGGCTGTCAAGTTAAAGGTGATGTTTGTAAAACAAACATTTAAACCCTGTTTTCCAATTTTAGCAATTTGGTCCTGGAACCATGAAACTTTGATCATTCTAGCACTCATTTGGGTAAAATAATTCCACTATTTGCAAGATATGTGGTCCTATCCTCCAATTTTGGCAACTTGTTTCTAGGTCCATAAAAAGTAGTAGACTGTTTATGGTGTAACTCGACAGCGAGTGAAAATTGTATTATTTTCCTCATATGTGGTATCGTTTTTAAGAGTTTTGACCAAATCATCCTACAATTACAAAACTTGTGTCAGTCATCATAAATATTTAAAATATTAATGGTTACTGCCTAGAGAGTAAGTTCTCTGTAAATCTGTGTGTACTGGTCACTCACTGATGAGCGATTAAACTTGTATGAGTATGAGAAGTTTTGATGCTTAGTTTCAATACAAAATTACGTCAAATTGGGGGGAGTATAATGGTATATATATGAAGGGAAGTCAAATGAAAACCAAACACCCACTACAAAGTGACAATGGAATTTGTTTTATTCAAAAGTAACTGTCAGAAGTGTTAATACATTTATCCCACTGGGAGACGAGACGATCAATTCCAGTCTTGTAGAAAGAGATAGGTCGCTGACGGATCCACAACCTCACCCACTCTTGCACTTCCTCGTCCGACTGAAACCGACGTCCACGAATGTCTTTCATCAGGTCGGGACAGAAACGCATACTCTTCCTCGTGGTACCGCTGCAGATGACTGAGACATGCAGTCAATCTGTCAATCTTTTGTCCCTCCGTCAGTTGATGCGGAACCCACTGCGCACACATTTTTCGGAACTGCAGGTGTTCTTTGATAATAGCATGCACGGAGCCATGGTCAACGCCGAACTGAACACGAATTTCTTCCTCTGTGATTCGTCGGTTTTCCCAGATGAGACCATCAATCCGCGCAATCACATCAGGTGTAATGACCCGATGGACCTGTCCCTGTCGTCTTGCAGTGATGTGCGTCCTTCGCGGAATCTTTTCTGCCACTCGTGCACACTTGTCAGAGACATGCAGTGTTCGCCATACACAGCAGACATGCGAAGATGAATGTCACTTGTTACAGCACCCTCGGCCACCAAAACACGAACTACACCTCGCTGCTCTTCTTTGCTTACCTCCATTTCCAATGCTGGACGAACACAATTTTCACTACGCTCACCTCCAGAGCAATAACGAAACAACTGTGCGGACCTGTGTGTTTTCACTATGCATTTCTCCCACCCTACAAATGGCAGTATTGATACGTAATAACAGTGCTGCCAACTTTTGCAAGGAATACGTTTTATTTCGGGTGTTCAGTTTTCATTGGACTGCCCCTTATACTTCACCAAGTTATAGTCTCTGAAGTGATGCTCACTGGCGAGATATTAAGTTACCCGTAAACCTGTGTCAGTTTTAATTTTTCGGATCTGCAGTGTGCAGCATTGTAGGTGGTGCATAATGAGTGTCAAAAGAATTGCTAAAAAATAACGTGAGCTATTTTGGAAGAAAAAAATCATGAAAGGCATCGTCTATCTACTTATACCAATAAATTGACTGAAGGAAATCTGACCATGTTTTTTTCTCATTTCTCCTTAATAAAAACTACAGAAATTAAAAGGAAGTATGCTTGTATGGAACTATAATTTCCGATACTCAATTATTAAGCATATAAATGCAGCGCTCATTTTAGGGACATTTTGGTTCTTGTGTGAGTTTCAGAACTTCTTCTGTATTTTAAGCTAACTCACTAAATTGTAAACATTTTGCATCTCTAACAAACCAACATATAAACGTGTATTCAGTGTAACCTAAATGATTCGTGAATGATGAAAGAGATTTTTCTGTGAAACATTAATCCAAGCTAAGCTAGAAGAAACAACCAACGTTCACACAATGGACTATTCCAGCGCGACCGCAAAATAAAATTGGAAAATATCCATAGCACAATATTACAAGCCGGAATTTCCACCACATTTCAGCAGCCGAGGGAGGTGTGAATGAAACAAGTCGTTAACAATCACTAATTGTTGAGTAGATAGAAGTTATCAGCTTATCCACATTGCCCACGCAAACAAGCATTGAGAGGTTTCAAGCATGGTTCACTCGGCTCATTGTGAGTATCATCCTATTCGAAACTATTAAACCATGTCCAGGCGACGAGGACAGCGAAAGAGAAAACAGGCTCGCATTTCAATGGCACTTCATATATTTAATCGGTTGTTCCTTTACTACAAAGCATGCTCCGATTATCCATTGTTGTCATATAGACATTATATAATGATCATGTATGAGTGTGTTTGTATGTTCGGGAGGAGCGCATTGACACTCATCCATCAGATTTACTTACAGTGGAACATTCATATAAAGAATCGATGGTTCCCGGTACCAATACGGAGAACCGAGATATATAACCTGCGGTGGAGTAACCGAAGGGCCCCCTCTATATTATAGTAACCTTTGAAGTATTCATAAGAGTATATGTGTGTGAGCATCGAAGATTAGTTTCTCAGTTTCTACTAAAGTAAATAATTTGCCATACTTATCGCAGGCCGGTCTCAGATAATGGCTAAGTTTAACGATATGAAAGATGTCCTACAAGTAGTAGGAACCATAGCACAGTTCCAGAAAACCCATTTGAAGATCCTGATGGATGATCGATATCGTCGGCAGTGCCAAGTGTTTTCCCGATGATTTACGAGGAAAGGCGCACAGGGAGTGCTCACGCATTTTGCAGAATTAGAGACCAGGATCCATTAAAAGATGGGTGACCAGTGGAAGCATGATTATAAGCGGAGCCCAAGTTTACGCCAAATATCACCTCTGACCGGAAGAGCCCATCCAGACACGGAGCGGTCTCGATTGGATGCAGTCGGTGGTCCAGATCAGCCCTCGCCGGCTGGAAGAAAAGAAGATTCGGGTGAAAAGATATAGCGGTTGGAGAGGTGCATGAGGAGGCGAAAACGCAGCAAGGGATGGCCACTATGTGCTTAAAGTCGTCGCACTGAAGAAGACGGCAGTCCAGTGAAGTCTACACCTACAGAGCATTGGCAGACCCCAGATGATTCTAGGGCAAAGAGGTAATGCATGATACGAGCTACTTCCACCTGGTCAGACCATCACTGCTGACCTCTACTCACAGCAGTTGCAAAGGGTGCACCGTGAAATGCGGCAATGGTGTGCTGTTCCTCAACGACACTGCCAAGCTATATGTTGCAAAAAGGGACCCGGGAGACCCTACAGCAACTTGGCTGAGAGACACTGTTGCATGGACCATATTCACCGAACCTTGCACCAACAGATTATCACCTGTTTCATTCCCTCGACAACCATCTCTGTAAAAGATCCTTCGCCAATGAGGGAAACTTGCGAAACGCACTCACGAACTTCTTTGCCTCAAAGATCACTGACTTTTATCACCACGGTATTGTGCAGCTGCAGGAACGTTGGCAAAAGGTGTTAGATACTGATGAAGCTTACTTCGAAACCTAAAGGTACGTACTGTCCACTTTATTGCTCTTTGTTTTTCATGCTCTAGAACGGCAAAAACTTTTTTGGTTACCCTGTAAAGTTTCTATGATCATCGAATGAAAAAGAGTATTCCACTGAATCCAAGAGTGTTACATCATGTGATTTTGAAGATAAAGTAAATGGTGTAGTCTAGTCATGTCTTAATTATTTTTCAGTAGACATATTAAACATTATAGAGAGCATACTACTCCATAATTCATTGTCAAGGCAACTGTTACATTAATTAATTGTTATGGAATTATCTTAAATATACATCAAATAAAATATAAAGTAAATCTGGACAAATTGTTCCTGAGGACAAATGCTACGCTCAATAGCTAAGAAATATTAAAACATAAAAGATTCTAAGAAGACATAAGTACTGTATACGTCTGATGCAAAAAGAGTCCTCAGATGTTATAAAACGAACAAAGAAATACAATTCATCAAGAATATGGAAGTGTGTATGTGATGTAGGTGACGCAAGTAATTGTTCGCAGTTTCATTTTATTCAAATAAAAGGCATTTAAGCTGATTTATACTAAAATATTATGATAATCCTAACAGTATTTATAAAGGAAAATCAAGCCTCAACCGGGATTTGTGATGACAGACGACGTAACTATCATGTACGTTCTCTTTTTCTATAGGTTCTCTTGGAACTCAATAATGATTCCAGAGAATAATTTCTGCGAAAAACAAAATTAAACTGAAATACCAAAATATTAGGGACACTTTCCTAAAATCGTATAGCTCCTTCCATCGTCTAAACAACAGCGGTCACTCAATGTGTCATAAAGCCTTTGGAAATACTACAATGTACTCATTAAAACACTACAGTTGACTACAATGCAGGTGTTTTTGTGGGTTTCAATAAGTGTCATTGATGTTTGACACAGTGCGGGGCAGGATTCAGTTTCATTGGGTGCGGGGAGTAAGCAACTTTCTAGAATTCAGTAGAGTTATCATTGAACCATTTCTGTGTTATCTGTGCGTGTTTTGGAACTGTGTTACTTAGCTGTTATAAACCGTTTCTACCGATGTACTTGGTTAGCTTAAAGAGGTGCAAATGTTAAGCAAATATAACTCTGAATACGCTCCAAGTTCATCAGTTGCGAGCTCCAACAGAACATATCTCTCATCATTATAGATTGAACACCTATATTATGCTCCGAAAAGCTAAATACGTGATTAATTAGACCAGGCGACACGGCGTCGTTCACCCAATGTCCAATGTGGATGTTTTTTGTTCTGGGTGAGGTACATTGCTTAATGTCGTGGTGTCAAAAACAGTGCTCGTGTTGACCGACGACTACCAAACCTCATGGACGTGTACCTTGAATATTGCATTAATTGATGACTTGAAAGGTATTAGCGTTGGAATGGACTGTGGATTGATGCAATGTTATCTTTCACTGAGTTATTACCACCCGTGTCAGTCGTCACTGAATTCTTTCTGTAACTGTTCAACTATAGTAGTTCCGAAAAGAATATTTGAAATAAGACGAGAGCGAGGAACAATAGGTTGAGATAAAACACTATTTATTATTACCCAATGAGTTCCAAACTAAGATAGCAGATGCTAGGAGAACACATTAAGAACCTTCAAATAGAGTACCAAATTGTTAAACAACACGCAGTTGCAAATATTCACATATAGCTTGACCTATTCTCAAAGCTTAGATAGACCTTTTGTCGCTGACGACTAGTCAAAATTACTTAGCGACATACAAGTCCATTAATCCAATAATTACCATCGTAAAACCGTAATCCTTATAGTCGCTAATAAACAAGAACACAGAATAATAAAACATATGAAAGAAGATGACAAAAAGGACATACTGCTCACACATTGAATGTTTCGTTCAATCAAATGTTTTATTTAAATTGCGCGGCAATCCAGAGATAAATTGCACCATAGCAATTCTCCCCCTCCTCTTTCTTGAAGGATAATATTCCTATGTTCCATAATCTTGCATCCACTGGGGAGGTCTACGATAACGTTCAGAACGCCTAAGATTAGTATTAGATTGCTCATTAGGTAAATTTAAAGTTTGGTTACTACCAACATCTCTCCACCAATCACTATGCTCATCGCTTATTTCATTTCTGCATGTAGTTGCTGGTTTCAAAAATGTAACTGATGCTTGTGGAATACTCTATTTCTACCGTTTACACGAACTAAGTATGTATTAAAGCCAAGCCGCTTAACCAATTTTCCTAGAATAAATTTAGGTAGTTTATACTGGTTATTGAAAACCCAGACGTCTTTACTACTTTGATCCATGAATGTTACATTTGATCTTGAATGATTGAACGGACCGTCCTTCACCAAGGTGTAATCTGTGGTAGGCTTGTACTTAAATAACATATCGTTTGGTGTCTGACTGTTACCCCTGGTGGGTGTACACTTGAGAGTATTTAGAATCTCCTGTAGCCAAGTATGCACTTCTCTTACATTAGAAATAAAACCTTTTTTCTAAGAATTTCCTATTGAGTGCCTTCTTGATAATTTGAACTCCTTTTTCGGCAAGCCCATTACTGGGGGGGGGGGGGTGAAATGGCGGAGAATGAATGAGATTGATTCCTCTAAGTGTACAAAACCTTTCAAAAAGCTGACCGAAGAATGGCGGTCCATTGTCGGTCACCATTTTCTTTGGATAACCGTATATGTTGAACATCTCCTTTAAACATTTAATCGTTTCTTCTGTGTCGGTTGATTTCACGAGCCATGCCATCAACAAATTAGAAAAACTATCCATTGCTATTAGAAATTTGTAGCCTCTCCAATCACCAAAATCTAAGTGAATTCTTTCGAATGGTTGCCTTGATTTTGGCCATGAACAATAACTTGTCTTAGGAGGGTTATTTTTTGTTTGCTTGCAAGGTAAACAACTGTCCACATAATCTGTTATATCTTTTTCAATTCGAGGCCACCATACTAAATCTTTCACCATGGTTTGAAGTTTTTTCATACCTACACTATATGTTGACTGTGCATCAGCTTTAGATATGAAAAAACTTCTATCCTTGTAGAATGTAGACGTCCACACTACTGACGTGCTGTTAAGTCACACATATTTCTGGTATATTTTGCTACTTTTGCCCCCTCAAGAAATCCAAGAGCTTTGGTTACTTGAAAGATTTAATATACCACCATTGTGGTATCTACTATTATTCAACAGCCGAAGGAAGAAAAATCCGACCCATATCCAACGCCTTTCAGGTACTATACCCGTAACAGACAAGACTCTTAAATCTTAAGTGAGTAAAGCGTGAGTAAGTGTACACGTCACACATGAGTAAAGTGAATACGTCAATCTACAGCAGGAGAATGAGCAGGAAACTTTCAGTGTTTTCTGGTTGTAATGCAGTGGTACCACTGTTTATATAATGCGGATGCTGGTTCCTATGGTTGTATTATATGAGAAAACAGGTTTTGGTTTACATATGACATGATTGTGACTCGAACCCCAAATGCGACACGAAGTTTAATATTTATCATGCTTTATCTATTCAGTGGGTCGCAAGAAACTGAAGACAAATAAATACTTCAAACTGATCCATAAAAGCACAGATTATGAAATTTCCACAAGAATATGAATAATCGTTTAATAAAGGAAAATAATATGGAACAATATTAAGACAAACCACTGTCAGCTTATTTTAGTTTCCAAAGTAAAGCAAACTGTTGAATAGTGTAATTTTTAATGTGACTCTCTCTCTCTCTCTCTCTTATTTAATACATTTCTTTGGAAAATACCTTCTCTCCTACTATGATAATACTACAACAGCAGGTATGGTTTAGACTTTATCCTTTAATTTTTATAGCAAATCCGGTACTTGAAACAGCACCGGATCTAGAAAACACTGCACTTGTGGCAAAGTCATTTGCTCTTATGCTCCGCCGTGCCATAAATAATAAAATTTATATCGAAAGGACGCCACCCAAAGAGGAAGGCCCAGGCGAGGTAGGTAGTTGCCCCAGACACCGAATTTGAGGGACTGCCAAATTCCCGTTATACCTAAAGTCATACAGTACAACATCGCTACCTTCAGAGTCCTTCCCGGCATTCTCATCCTATAATTAAATACAGTATTATTTGGCATTATATGTCGGATTCAACGTTATTCAACAAGATTTGTAATGGTGTTAACTTTCTGAAGCTTGTTGAGTGTATTGCACACTCTTATACTATTGTAAAGCAGTATTCTTCGTAATGAGTCAGCGCTAGCGGTTATTCAAGTAGTTACCGTGGTGGTGGCATGTACGTTAGAGGAACAGCGGGCAGTAGTGCGGTTTTCTTGGGATACATAATGGAACACCATTATAACGTCCCCTAGGTACCCCATACTATGCTACATTCTCTGCTACGTCTGTGGCTTAGGAATAGGTTTAAGCTGAAAGGCAAAAAGTTAGTTAGAAAAGACTATCAAAACAAAGATAAAAAGAATATTGTGTATATGTTTATGTGGGAAGTCACCGTGTTTGAAGTAGTACTCCGGGATGTACATATAAGTTTTTTTAAAGAACGAGGAACCAATAAAAGTAAATTAAAAAGCAAACAAGTTAACTCTATTTATTAGTTACTAATCCCCTTATTGAAGGAGTCTAATAACGGTTTGGGCCGAAGCCGAAGAATAAGTGAAGTTACATGGTACTAAATTACCTTTATATATATATCATCAAAACAAGATATATTTTAGTATACAATTAATATAATTCAAGGTAGTTATTAATTATATTTGAATGTCCTTTAAATATTGTTTCTGTACTTGTGAAAGATCTTTGGCTCATGCTGTTTGGTTTATAACAATGTTATGTATGTTGGAAAATGTTATGTCAATTGTGCTTATAAATATTCAGTCAATTACCAATAAGATAGCTGAAATTGATTTGCTTTTAAATGAATTCTCAGTACAACTATTGGCCATTAATGAACACTGGCTAAATGCAGACATGATTGAGATATTTAAACCTAGTTACTTAACTATTATAGTAGGCCAGATTCAAATTATGGAGGTGTTGCACTGTATATAAGACGAGATGTTATTACTGATTATGTGAACATGGATATGTCTACATTATGTAAACCTAAAGAATTTGAGGTTGTTAGTACCAGATTTAAGAGTTTAAAAGTAATTGTAATTGTGCTATACTGTACACCGGATTCTAATATTGTTGTGTTTAATGACGGAATTGAAAAATTGTATGAGAAAGTTTCTGGGTATAATGACTATGAAATAATAATTGTCGGGGATGTAAATATTGATATTTTAAAGGCTGAATTACCTAAAGTTAAAAATTTTAACGCAGTTCTTAAATCACTTAATTGGTCATATATGAATAGATTACCTACTCATAACAAAGCATGTCTGGATAATGTCATTTCTGCTAATTCATGTACTGGTAAATTACACTGTGGCACTATATCTCCTCCTATAGCGGATCACCTTGCACTTTGGGTGATTTATGAAACTAATATTGGAATTAATCATTTGAATGACAAACAAACCACGATAACGTTTAGAAGACTACATGTTGGTAATATTCTTGATTTTAGAATTTTTTTGGAATCTGAAGATTTTGAAAGAATTTTGTGTAAACACATGGATTTAGATATTACATGGAAGACTTTTCTAGAAACCATTCAGACTGGTATGGAAATTTATTGTCCTATGATATGTAAGAATAAAATTAACCAGAAAAAATCGAATATATCGAATTGGTACACCTTGTCGTTACTAAAAGTGAAGAAAGCCTTAGCGTATTGGTATATACAGATAAAATTGGGAAACCCTAATGCAAATTTTAAGTTTAGAGAATTAAAAAAATATTACAGAAAACAAATTGTAAAGGCAAAGATAGAGTACAATGATAAAAAAATAAAGAAGGAAAAACAGAAAAATTCCAAGGCTTGGACAATAATAAACAAAGAAGGTAGTCGCAAGAAAGATAATGAAAATATTGAAATACCAGCTGATGCCCTAAATGAATATTTTGTGAAAGCAGTGGAAAACAATTTTGGTCAACACTGTATAAATAGGATAAATCAAATAAATAATGTGATACTCCCAAATTTTCAGGGTAAATTTGAATTTCATAGCATTACCATTCCTAGTATAATATTGGCTGCAAGAAAACTAAAGGCTAGCCATTCTGAGGATGCATTTGGTATGTCCGCTTTTCTCTTGAAACATGTTGTTGACATAATTGCCCCATATCTTTGTGAGTTATATAATAGATCATTATTGAGTGGCATGTTTCCTGATATACTTAAAAGGTCTATTGTTGTTCCTATATTCAAAAAGGGTAATAAGTTATTACCTGAAAACTATAGACCAATTACATTAGTCCCAATATTTTCTAAGATCTTTGAAATTATAATGACCAACCAATTACGCGAATATTTTAAGTTAAATAAAATAATAAATCCCTGTCAATATGGCTTCCGAGAAGGTACTAGCACAATTGATGCCATTGAAAGAGTTGTTGGAGAGATCTTAACCAACTACGAGAAAAATAGAATAACTTCGGTAACTTTATTAGACTTAAGTAAGGCATTTGACGCGGTCTCATATTGTATTTTAATAGAGAAGCTGAAATATTTTGGGTTGACTGACTAGAGTTTGAAATTAATACAGTCGTATTTGATGGATCGTATGCAGGCTGTTAGAGTAAACTGTATATTATCTGGTTTTAGAGTTATGAATAGAGGGGTTCCTCAGGGATCCATTATCGGCCCCATGTTGTTTATATTATACATGAATGATCTTCCAAATGTGTTGCATGTACCGCCTGTTTTATATGCGGATGATACTACACTTATAATGGGACATGTTAATCTAGAGAACTTGAGAAAACAGAACCAAATTGAATTAAATGAAATGATAAATTGGTTTCATGTAAATGAAATGAAAATTAATGTTGATAAAACAGATAATATTTTATTATCCTTAAAGAAAGATATTATAGATCAAAATTCTTCTAAACATGTGAAGTTATTAGGTATGTATATTGACGCTACTTTGACATGGACGGTTCACATAGACCAGTTAATAAACAAATTATCTAAAAGTTTATATCTATTACGTAAGCTACGTGGACGTGTTTCATTAAAATATTTATGTATGGTTTATCATGCATTGTTTCATAGCCATATAAGCTACGGTGTAATATTTTGGGGTTCTTCACCCCGTTGGAAGCTTGTATTTAAGATTGAAAAGAAGGCAATTAGAATTATGTTTGGTCTTCATAGTCGTGAAACTTGCAGGAATTCCTTTAAAAGGTTAAATATCATGACTGTTCCATCGGCCTTTATATATCAATCAATATTCTATGTAAAAGCTCATATTGATGAATTTCTGACTGGTAATGATGTTCATTCTTACAGCACTAGAAATAGAGATGATATATTACTCCCAAAAGTTAGGTTAACGAAATATAAAAACTCATATAAGTATCAGGGTCCAAAATTTTACAACATGCTACCAAATCATATCAAAGGTCTAGGAATGAAGAACTTTAAATCTGAAGTTAAAAAAATACTTATATCTGGCGAAGGTTATTCTCTGATAGAGATACAAGCTAACCTGTCCAACGTAAAATAAATTTCACTATGGGTATTTTAACTATATTATCGTTTTTTAAATTAAATGTTGTCACTGTATCTTTATGTATTTTGGACTGTGTCTAATGCAGCTTCTAGCTGTTATATGATGTAAATTTAAATAAATAAATAAACACAACATTTAGTTTTACACTCTTGAATATCGGGGAATTGCATATCCAAAACATTTAGTCAAAAGGTAATATTATTGATATAAAAATCAATAACGCTTTGTAATACAATATTATTGAAATGAACCAGAAATATGATTTTATATACATTAGTTCGGGCTGACATAGAAATCTCAAGTATTTATTCAGAGCAATGGACATCACGCTGGATGTGAGTGGCGTCACAGCATAAGCAGAAAATCGTGCAGTTTGTGATGTAAGCATGAAAGTTGGCGTAATGAAAGAGTAACATATTTTAAACAAATCTGGGTATAGAGCCATTCCATATTTTATTAGTTACAAGTAAGGCGGCTATCTCCCAGTATGGCTACAACAAATACTCGATTTCTGGAAATACAGCTCTGCAATTTTGTGGCAGTGCCTTGAAAGAGCTATTATGTGCCTTTGTAGATCCTAGTTCTATTTATTAGCGATAGTTACATCAACTGCATATTTGAGAACATTGGGCGAGGTTTAGAGCTCGATCATTCCATTCACACCAGCTAACAGATTCTCGAGTTTTAGAATATTTCCCCTTACATCTGTTATCTCATTGACAAACGTAGTGGATCAACCTCCACTGTAAGAATCCTGTATGTCTTTTATATACACGTTTCTGTGTGGCTGGGAGTTTGCCATGCTTGCTCACTATCTAGAACCTTTCTTTCTTTTTGAAGAAAAACTGTTTTCGTATTTGTGGAAGCTGTATACAATTTGTGTACATTATGTGTAATGTCGTATTTTCAAGATTAAGGTTCTCTATTACTATCTCTGTTTCTTTGATTGTGTCCAGCTTCTCTGAATTCTGTAATATCATTTAATTTATGAGCTTAGTGGTTTACTCCCTGGTCTTTTATGATTTGGGTGTGCTCATAGGTTTTGGTCATTACACAGCTGATTTCTTGTTTGTCATTGACAGTTCTCAATCTTTTACTCAAGTATTTTGGCATGCTGTTAACTATGTTATGATCTTTCTTGGTTGAATGTCAACTATTTTCTATGAAAACTGCTTGTGTTTGGTACCGTTTTAAGTTCTTTGGTCTTTTATATGCAACTACACGCTAAAAAATATGGTTACTTTAACCATATAACACGATTTTTAATAGTTAATTTTGGGACAGCAATACTATGGGTTTCAAATACAAGTATTTTAATCGTGTATTGTCATTATGTCAATACATATAGTTAGCTGTACTGTCATAATTATAATACTGTTAACAATATTGTACGGTCAAATTCTTGTATCTAAATTAACAAGATATTTTGTAGGGTTATAGTTAATTATACAACACTTATAGTTGAATTAACTATGGGGAAATTATGTCTGACCATACTATATTTTGGGTTACAAATAAAATTAAATGAAATCAAAGAAAAATCAACCCTGTTTTAAGATACACAAAATACGAACTTAGAAATTAAATTTTATTCAGAGACAATCGACGATAATTAAAAAGTAAGAAAACATTCACATCTATTCTATGAACATTACAAGAGACAAGTTCTAAGCAACGACATGAGAAACCATGGCCATTCCAATTCACAAATGATAGGGAAAAGCAACATTACAAAACAATAGCAGATGGATAAGTTATGAACAATCACTTAAGAAAATAAATAAATAAAAAAATATGTTATCTTTCAACACTCAGGAATACAGAGTACAGGAGTACAAGTGTTTCTGTGAATATGACATCGTTGCGTAAAGACCAACACGCGTGGGATACAAGAGAAGTAATAAATGTTTAATAAGTGATCAGTGATATGAGTGGATTACAACATTACAGGGGAAAGACACAAGAACAATTGACAGTTACCTCATTCTCTCTGATACCAACTCCCTTCTTATTTCGAAAGACATATGTCTGAAGGCACTTGGCAACTCCTTCCCAAATTCCATTCTAATTAACAAATATAGTTTCTATCTGTATGAGAAACCAAAGACTTTTCAACTTCCACAAGAAAGATATTACGAAACATTTTCTATCCCATCCTTGACTACAACCATTCCTGAGGTATGAACTCAATTAGGAACAGTATAAAACTCAGTCAAACCTTTAATACCTCATGTCAGTAAATCTAGTCTTCTGAGTTGTATCATAGACTCCGTCCAGTACACTTCATATTGCGTTCGTGTTTTCAAAGTTGAACTTAGTTGTATTCTACTGAATCGTGTTTACCACCTAAAAATTTACATCGGACAAGAACATTCTCTAGTTTTAATGAACCTGTGAGAAACTATGAGCTTTAGCCAATATGTGTATCTTAGAAGAAGAAGAAAAGTGAAAGCGCATGGACAGTATAAAGTAACATTTACATCTTTAACTGTGTAGTGAAGAAAGAGACTTCTACTGTAAATAAAACCAAGGTACGTGTATCACAGGGCATGATTCTCAAATATAGGAATAGACAAACTTGCTCAATTCACTCTAAATTCTGATCGACAAATGGATAGATTAATAACTATGAGGGTAGTTCAATTTTAACAAATAAAACAGTAAAATGTCCATTTTCATTTCAATGTCTAAATCAGCATGTCCTCCCATCTTCAGTTTAGTAGTTAAGTATTTTAGGAATGCTTCATTATGGTTTCTTCAGGGAAAAAGAAAGTAAGTAATTCCAAGTGTGTCGATACGCGTACAAATAGTGCTTTTCAGTTGTAGTCCTTAATAACAAACAGGATTTCGTTCAGAAAATTTGCACCCCGGAGAGGTGCCTGAAAGAAACACTGATAACGAATGTATTCCAATTCGCTACGTCCCCCCGTAAACAGGAAAATACGGCAAGTAATAGTGAAATAGGCGTGTGTTAAAAACGAAATAACCAGAGATAAACAATATAGTAACACAACTATATAAATATTGTTAGAAGTTGACGATATTTTATTGCTGTCGTGACCATACGTATTGCTAAATGGCCTCCGGACAGAGTGGAATCTATTTCAACATAACATTGCAAGAAAATACAAATTTCTTGTTGGCGAAGTTTGGTTTCACTATTAGTATACAACTGTTACGTTATACACTTCAGGGGTATAAACATGAGCAAATACATTATGACTGCAATATCTTCCATTACATTCAAGGATAATACCGTACGAACAAATAATTAGCAGTTATCCTTGATTACAAGTTCAGATTCCAGAATTATCACTATTCTCGTTGTCTTTCGTTTAGAAATGGTAGCTATTGTAGCGCCATCTCTTGATCACATGAGTACAACATTACTACACATTGCGAAATTACTTCAAATTACGTAAAACTGTACAATACATTTAATCTACGTAATCATAACAAGAATACTCACGTCATAATCTAACATGAGGCCATAACAAATTCTTCGTCATCCTTAGCTACATTCCTAATTTCTCTCGATTCGAATAAACAATATGGCTTCCAACCACACAAAGTCCCAGAAAAAAATATTGTAATATTAACTATACTTTTGTCATTTTCTGCGCATGCGCATCCAACAACCATACAGAATGATTCGAATGGTAATAAATATATTGTGAAACTTGTAGGTCATAAAGGAATATGGTAAAATCAACCATACGTATGATTTTTCCTGGAATATAAAATTTAACTATACTTGTTTAGGAATCCCAGCTCTACAACAATACCAGATATAGTCAACTTAGCACAGTAGTATCGTTACCTAGCACAATTATGGTGACGAAAACAATAAAAATTAACAATACAGTATAGTAATACAAGTATACTTGGATTTACCACGGCTTTGTTTTACAGTGTAGAGGTGGTCTTGTGGTCAACTCCATTCTTCAGTTCTCTCTGTCATATTCTCTCGTGATTTTCCCCAGAAATTCTGGATAATTTGATCAGTATTTTTTATTTAGGTAGTACTCCACTGGGAAAATAGCTCTGCTTTTACATTTTGTTCTCTATTTGATCTTTTGGTCGAATGGCTCAAAGTTGTTAATATTGTTTGAACCATTCGCTTCTTGTATCCCCTATCTGAAGGAGGTCTTGCATTCGAATTGTATCAACACTTCGTTTTCATGGTCAGGTTTTTCTAAGAAGCCTAGTCCCCTGATTTGTAAGTGGGTTTGATATTAATGTATTTTCTTAATTTTAGTTTGTTTATTGTACGTATCTGTTGTGGGGTTAGGTTTGGATTTGTCTTGTATTTAAGGAGTTCTATCATCTTCGCCTCAAGATGACCAGTAAGTTCTCGTAAACAATTAAAGGATATGTCTAATTCCATATCACTTCCCTTTGATTTGTGACGGTCATAGACAGGTGCAGATTCTCAGAAATATGACTGTAAAAAGTTTAGGAAGCATTTATCAGGAAAACAGGCAAACAACCTTTTCTGAAGGTATTTGGTGTGCTGATTCCAAGTATTTTGTTTGCAATTCTCGATATTGATGTTACATGCTTCAAATCGTTAAAATAAATGGCGGTCATACGAAATGAACTCCTTTTAACTTTTGAAGGAGTAGAAAAATAATAGTGATCTTGGTGTCAAATATTATGTTTTAGGTATGCTGAATAAAATATCTTGTTTGCTACTTCAAAATTCCAAGTTATCTTCTTCGAATCGCTAAAGAATGGCGTCCATACAAAATTAAGTCACTTTAACTTTTAAAGTGTCAAGCATGTGTTTGGGTGTGTTGAATCCAAATATGTTGTTTGCTACTCCGAATTTGTAAGTGTTTTCAGTGGTTTTATTGTGCTTTTATCATCTTTTGCTAGGTATAGCAAGTGATAAATTAAACTAACTTCAGGTGACAATCGCAAACGTATCTTATATTTCTCCTCTAATTTTATACAAATTGGCATGCACCTTCCGAACTGCACCTTCTAATAATGCTCTTTTATTGTCACAATACGTTAATTTACGTTTGAATATTATTTTGTAATATTTCTCGCATAAGAAACTTGCAAAATGAATTTGTAACTTTATAAGGGATCGCGCGTCGGGGTCACCTTTTTCTGAAATTCGTTAGAGGAAACTACCTCTAAAACTATGTTTAAACTACTGATTTATTCGATTCATAAGAGTCACATTCGATTCGAAAATAATGGAATACGATACGATATACTGCAAAAAGGCACACATTTGTACCAATACGGATCCATTTAAGAGCATCTACAGAAAATTATTAAAATTTTATCAAGTATATATTTGACCTTTAATTTTCATACATGTATGCAAAGTATTGATAGGGAAGCAAGAAAAATTTAAGTGGGCTAGGAAAAATTTATGGGGGTTAAGCCCCCTAGCCCCCCTTGGCTACGGGTCTGCCACGCATGTGCATTTTGTTACGACTGTGAACTTAGCAAGGTCTTCAATATGTAGTAGGATCGTCCCCAGCACCTTTTGAAGAACTCTAAGCATCATTATTGGAAACTATCTTTATAGTTTGCAGCACTGATGATCAATGTTCTTCGAAAGATGCTGGGGACGAGAGTATACAAAAAAGATGCAAAGTATACGCAGTCTATTTACTCTGTTTCCTTTTACATTACATATTCAGTTTACTGTTTCCACTAGTTTTATTTTCCTGAGAATATCATAAGAGGTGTTTTGGAAAATATCAGAAAATGGCGTTGCAGGAGATCCGACTAATGACTTAACTCCATAGCAAAATTAGATTATTTTAAAGCATCTCAACTTTGCAGTAGTAATTAAGGAGCACAAGAGAGAGAGAGAGAGAGAGAGAGAGAGAGAGAGAGAGAGAGGGAAAGATCTTTTTTTTTTACTGAATATGAAACCGTAGCGGTTTGGTTTTAATAAGCGAAACCAGAACCTCGTCATTGCTTTTGAAGATCCGGGGAAAGAGTTAAGATTAAAGATGGTTTCCTACAAATAATAGAAGTGAAGATATGTATTCTTGTTACATCATAAACAAAATGATTCGTTCAAGACGTATACTCAGGAAGAATTCTATGCTTATGTCATATTGATGCAAGGCATTGTGTCGTATTGACATTTTGAAATCTCCAGTTTTTTTCAATATTTATAACTAATGTAAGGTTCGAATGATTTTAAGACCCTCAACACGTTTCGTAATAATGTCAGTATTTACAAGTAGTGACAGTATTTCAGATAGTTTGAAGTCGAAGGAGGGAGGGTAATCATGGGATAATGACAGGAATCTGTATGGGTAATTATCGCCAAAATCAATGATTGCAAAACAATTTTATTATTTAAAAAAAATATTATAATTACTGAGTAGACCTAAATAATTTTTACTTTTATTCTATATTTGCAGCCATTTTAAATTTAGACCTGTATGTACCTGGTATGTATCGTGACGAAGGATTTGCCTACCACAGCTGACCTATCCTGAAAATCGACTCATGAATTTTTTCACAGTTACTTAAAACAAACCTCTGATCGCGTGCATTGAAACCAACTCTTTCTTAATCAACATTCTTTTAGCTGGAGGACATTCTGTTCTTGTATTCCTTAGAAACATACACACAAGAAGGCACTAGTTACAACGATCAGTTTGAAACAGATAAACACACATTTGCACTAATAGAACAGTCTGTAGAAATCCCATTCTTAGTTATCATTATGGTTAAATATTACTTGGAATTCAAAGTTGATTTTATTACAGTTTTATTTTACTTCTTTTCATATAAAATATAACTTTTATCTTCTTTTCGTTTTCGTTCCGAGGATGCTGTTTAGCAGTAATAGCATTCGTATTTCCCCGAAACAATGCACGATGGTATCAGTGAATCATTAATTTAAAAACACATAAACAGGGAGAGGGAGTCTGCGATTCTGGATAAATGAGAACAGCTTTTTTTCCTTTTCATTACCAGAAACTTTCACTTGTATTCAGTTGTTTCCGATGAAAGCTTTGACGCATTTACATAATAGAAATTAAAATTTCAATGTCGATAGCGCTATTTGAAAACACAAAAGGAAAAACAACAATAAAACAGTGCAGATCAAAAGTAAAACTGAAATTTGGTTAGGAAACGTTGTAAAAATGAATGAATGATAGAGACAAACCAAAAATTATGTAGTAAGTTTATGTAAAGCTAGTTAAATGAGAATAAACGAAGCGGGGAATGCAGGAAAACGTAATACATAAAACTATGTCTTCTATCTAGCTAATATGATTAAAGAATTCCAATTTTGTTTTCAGACAAATAGAAAATTAAAAAAAATGCTTAGTAAGATTGAGTAGATAAAATATGAGTAGATAAAAACAGGAATGTATGAAAACTACTACATACAAAGTTGTATGACGAGGAAAATGGCTTGAGCAATCAAGGGAAATGTAATACGTACACTATAAAAGAGAAAGTTAACTATATTTTGTAACATTTGGTCTCAAATTACCTTAGTTTCTGTACAAGAAATGTAAAATGTGTACAAGACGAGGAGTACATGGAATTTGTAACGCCTTTTATATTATCCTTGTACATCTTTCATTTATAATGTGCCCTAATAAGATCAGGATTACTGACTTATTAATGTATCAAATTTCTCCAATATATAGGAAGAAATGCGACAATTTAGTGTGTGTTCGTTAGATTTAAGGGATTAGGCTTATTCTACACTAGCTAAAAAAACGTGGCGGTGTTACAGCGAGCAACCGCGACATCTAACAAACCCCATGCTTTTAATATACTATCAGCAGCTTGTTTTTTGTTTACATGACACTATTATTCACGTTGTTTCTTGAAATCTGGGAGATATGGAACCCATCTAACTTAGAATCATCGCTGTGTAATTCTGTGAGTGTGTGCGTGAAAGCACAAGGGTTGGCTTTTTCTATTCTTCTTTCTTTAAGAGAAAACATTATCACATATCTTCGGTTTTGGCAAGATATTTGTAAGTTCTTGTAGTATGTAGCAAATAATGGAAATATTTAAGACAGTCGTATTTCAAATACCAAAATAGCGAACCTAACACCATTTTCACTTTAGGTGAAAATTTACTTAAAATTGTAGTTTAAATAGTTCCAGTAGAAAGTATTATTACCGATTGCCAAGTAATTATTGTTTTTTAATGAATTGAGTACAGTACTGAAATGTTGTGTATTATTACAAATCACTGTACTTATTCCATAGAACACTAACGTTCTACACGAAAGACAAGAGAAAACATCTTTTTCTATCAGTTCTTAAAAATCGGGCACGATATTCATGCTTTATAATTTCTATTAATCCGTTGTTATTTACGTTTATCATTTACAAAGATGATGTAGTTGCAAAATACACAAAATCTGCTACGTGCGAAGTTATAGTAAACATTCTCTCTCTCTCTATATATATATATAAAATTCACACCCATATTAAATCCACTATTGGATGAGGCCTTTCCCAGAGGGAGAAGGTCCCATGCTGACCAGACATGTTGGGTGTGAAGAGCCGAAGCTCACAACTGTGATCGCCACTGTCTTTTATTCACAGTAGCTCCCCAATTGTCCTCACGATGATCGGTCAACACCCAAATTTTCAGCCCCCACCGGGAATCGAACCCAGGACCGCTCGCACTGACGTCGAGCGCGCTACAATTTGGAGAATATCTTAGATAAATCAAGATTTTTCTAATTGCAGACATATATTTGTGTATATGTGTGCATGTAATAAACATAGAAACGATTATGTTTTTTTCCGAGCGACCGTACCTTACTTAGTAGAGCGTTGGCTTAGTATTTGGGAGGTCCTCTGTTCAGTACCATCAGCTGATTGTTCTGGCGTAGGTTTCCTCATTGTTTTTCTCACCACACCAGTCACACCAGACATGTATCGGGATGATACCTTTGATTTAGGACATGGCCGACTTCCTACCACATTTCGCCCAACTTTCTTCCGGTGTGAGTCCTAGATGCATAGAAGCTATAAGCAAAATTCAAATCCAAGGAGAATAATATGTAAAGCTGTAGCTCTGTTAATCAGCATATCTCTCCTTTAATACCGGATCAATATCCCCGAGACGGACCGAGTGGTCGTAGCTCAGTTGGTACAGCGCTGGCTTAGCAATCGAAACGTTCTGCGGACGATACCAACAGCCGCCTCTCCTGACTGAGGTAGTACCAGACCTTTTCCCTCACGACACGAATCAGCTAGTGTGTTTAATAATTCGGAGAGGTAGAATAAAGACACATACAGACAAACATCCCCCCACACACATAAAGACAGAGAGTGTGTGAGGAAGAAGGAATAAGTAAGAGAGAAAGAGAAAGAAGAAGAGAAAGAGAGAAAGAAGAGGAGGACACTAAGTTGTGAAAAGAAAATGCAAGGAAAGTAAGGGAGAGAAACAAATCAATGAAAAATATTGAAACTAGATTGATTTATCATTATGTTAATGATATGGTGTCGAAGTTATTGTTGTAGATATATAAATGTGGTCGTTGTACAAACGATAATTTAGTATCCCTAAACGAGGCTATTGCTTTATCTGAATTAACCACTGTACTGATTTGCAATATTAGACTGGTGACTAAATATGCAATAAGAGATGCAATCACATTAGGTTGGGTTAGATAATTACTAATCCTGTCGTGATCACAACTTATACTATTAGATCTGTTCTCACCCAACATCTAAATTACAATGCTACTTGCAACTGTTGATAGAGCTAATATCTAAAGTGCATCCATATGCATTATAATAACCACTGTATCTGTAGTCATACTTTGGGGTGCGAAACCATAAACATACAACATGATATTCAATTACCATCCTTATTTACAACATTATCTAAAATCTTCGTAGTTAAGCATATCTTGTAAAGGTTCGATAGTACTTGTAGCAAGCTGGAATTAACAATTATAATCCTTCTAATCAAGGGCACCGGTCTTGTGATTTTCAAAGGGAGGTAAAGATAAAGCGTCAGTTTTTCTCATTCGTTTACTAAAAGTTATCAACAGGCTACTCACGACTATATTTACTAACTCAAGGGCGCAAGAACTTAAAAACAACCATGTTATGAAGTACATTAAACCTACCTTAAAGTATACTGGAAGTTGATTGGGAATGTTTAACGGGGTAGATCACTTCCGCCATCTTGGTATGACCCTTCCATTGATTTACATGGGAATCGTTTTACTCGGCGTTTGTCTCTCAGAAGGAGAATATTCAAGTTCCTCTTTCACGAAATTTGTCTTGGCAGTTATTTTGACTCTTACAGAGTTTACGTTCGTGAAATTTCTTCAAATGTATGAGTATAATATGTTATTAATAGTTTACCATATAAATCACAATTTGGTAACGGGAAATTATTCTGTTCGTGTGTAAAATATTGCATTTCTATAAAACAGCATGAATCAAAGAATAAATGACGAAACACTAGACAAAAACAGAAGTTAAAAACTACTCTCCTGAGAGGCTTAAGACTAGTACAACAATTCCTATGTAAATCAATGGGAAGGCCATACCAAGATGGCGGGGTTGATCTCCACCGTTAAAAGTTATAATAATGTCATTAGTTTGTAAACTTTGTTATATCATTTATGAAATATTTGTCAAATGTCCCCGTTGCAAAAGAAACTCTGTCCCAAAGTATCCGTGCCGGTTTACTAACGACATTATTAGGAAACTCAAGGTTAAAACAATTTCTCATATAAAGTCTACATACAAAATTAAAAACCCTACTATCAGGAATTTGTTCGATTGCGTAGGGGAGTAAAGAAAGACATAAAAATAGCCTATAAGACCTTTATATGAAATTCTGAAAAATAATATTAATAATGATCCAGGTCAACTGTGGAAATTTATTAAAAACAAAACAAAGTATCTTCCACCAAATATATTAAAACTTGAAGGTCGGGATTTGTGAAGCAATGAAGAAATAGCTAATACGTTTGCACAGTATTTCCAATCAGTATTTGTATCCTCTTCTCAACAGTTCAGTAATTTTGATAGTAATGCTAGGGGTTACGAAGAAATTGAAATAATGTCTGTTGACCAAATACATTTGAATGAAACAGGAAAGGCTATCAAGAATCTAAAATCCGAAACGACAGTTGTATCTAATGACAAACTCTCATATATATTCAAGCCCCTAATGACTGCGTTCAACTTGGCACTAAGAACATGTATTTTCCCTATTAAATGGAAACCTGCTTTAGCTTGTCCTATACCTAAAACAAACGACAAACGAGAAATGACCAACCAGATACCTATATCAATCTTACCCGTATTTAATAAAGTCTTTGAACAGATTGTAAATTAACGAATTATTAATCGTATGAAACCAGTTATTTCAACTAAACAACATGGCTTTGTTTCACAAAAATGCACAGTAACGGACCTCTCAATTGCTAGAATTTATTGCAAACTCGTTGGACGAATGAAAGTAAGTTCGATATGATTTATATAGACATTAAAAAGGCGTTTAACAGAGTTAATTACAATGTAGTACTAGGTAGATTAAATCACCATCACTTCTATCCGTCCTTGATTAGGTGCATGTGCTTTTTCTAACTAATAGCAGCTCTATTTAAGGAATACAAATCTGATGAATATACAGGACCGTCAGGAGTCCCGCAAGGCTCGAATCTTGGACCGTTGTTATTCCACTTGCTCATTAATGACCAGCCGAAATTCATACCGGATAATGAAAAGGTGTTATTTGCGGGTGACCTCAAAATATATGCTAAAATTCCATGGAAGATGTCATAAAACCAGTACTCAAAGTGGAGGGGCACGCTGTGCCCTTACTTTTTTCATTTTAGATTTGGCACACCCCTGCCATTTTTATTAATGAGAGCTCATTGCCTTTACTTTCAATAGGCAATCGCCGCCACTAGGTGCAAGCGTACTCTTACTTTTCTAGCCCACTTCCCTTACCTTTGCTAACCCACTTCGAGCACTCCATAAAACTGCAGCATAGTTTACACAACTTGACTAACTGGTGCTCTATCAATCAACTTTCAATCAATACGAAGTTTTATCATTCAGTAGAAATAAAACGATTTATCGGTTTAATAATTAAATTCATAAGAATGGATTAAGTAGGTCCGGCGTAGCTAAAGGTCTTGACGTCACGTTTGATATGAAATTAGCTCGAGTAAAAATACTCGAGATTTGAACCCGGGTCCTTTCACTCAACCATCCGACGCCTTAACCAATTATCCAAGTTCAGAGCTTGAAAGTGGAGATTTCGAGGTTGTATTAACACTACACATGTCTTATGTAACAATGCTATGGAATGTAATTCGGGCATGCAGTGCTGTGGTTCCAGAATTTTCACAGGGTATACGCTAAGTTTATGAATCTTTAAACAGAGATTATGTTTCGATTAAATATAGGGAAGGAAAGTTAATTTCTACAAAAACAAGGGAGAACGCAAAATACTTAAATTATTTTCTAGTGAGAAAATAACGAAATTATATGGATAATTTGTTGCATTGAGGGAATGAGAAACAAGATTGCTGCGATTTTTGCGCAACTAGAAAACACCTATATCAGTTCAAATTTAGTTACATTTCATTATGTCGAGTTGTCAACTCTGAAGCCAAGAGATAAAAGTGACATTAACAAATACAAACGTTCAAGGCAGTTTTTGTATGATAGAACCCGAAATATGTTAAGGTCCAAGGTTTCTTTGAATATAATATGACAGTTTTGTGTCACATATATTTCACGTTATTATAAAATATTACTTCTTTCTGTTCGTCATCGTTTACTTGTATCCCTTGACTTCTGGAGTCAACACATGTGTTACTTTTTCCACCGTTTATTCAGTATAGTATGCTGGGACTTACTCCATATATCGAAAAGTCAAATTTCTTCTACTTTGCTTTTGAAAACATAAGTCAGTCTCATATTACTCAAGACCTGGACACAAAATATCTGCTCAAAATTACTGTATACATTGCGTACATTTCTACAAGAGTATTATTGTAGTGGAAAGATAGTAATAATATACTGATCCACATCGTGTGGTTATATCCTCTTCTCAACATTTATTCCCGATCAAGTGGACGAATGCCTCATTTCAGTATTGACAGAAATTATCATGACTTCACATTTGGCTACTTGTGGGGAAAAAACATGATTTAATCGAGTGTGCAATAATCAAAACATCATACCTGACACAACTAATCTCCACGTGCGCTTGGTCACTAATTTTATTAAATTTCCTAATGCGTATATATATAAAGAGGAAAGTTACTTTTCGTGAAGAAGAAATATAAACAAAACCACGCCAGGATTCGATCCCGTGTCCTTCGCATTACCTTCCCGACATTCTACCAATACTCCAAATAGGCAACTGGAAGGAGGGAGCTGCTTGGCACTCTCGTATTTTCTAGCAAGTAGCTAAGTGTGAAGTCATGGCAACTTCTGTCAATACTGAAATGAGACATTCGTGCAAGTGGAACCAAAAGTATTTGACCGGATTAATCTCACCAGAACAGGCAAAGTAGTTAAACAAATAAACGAAACGAAAGTAAGTTGTATACAAATCTTAGCAGAAGGTATACGCTAATGTTTAAGATTAATCAGAGGGTATACGGCGTAACTCGCTTAGTTTAATGGCTGATTTAACAACACATTTGTTATGGTCTGTGTAGCTAAGTGGTCAGCGTGTGAGACTCTCAATTGCAAGGTTCTAGGTTCGATTCTGACTCTTGGATTTCAAACTATTTTCTTCAACAAATTAAGCGCTGTAAATGATGTTCGCGATTGCTACTGAAAGAGATTTATCCCATAAAGGGAGAAACACACAAGACTGAGAGAGGGTAGAGGAGAAAGACGCAGACTTTGTATCCTTAAACGTTAAAATTTTATTTATTTCCATGTCTTCCGCTATTTTTCTTTCCCTTTTTCCTTATTTTCTCCTTTTTTCGCTCTTTTCCCGTCTTCTTCCATGATTTCTCTCTCTCTCTCTCTCTCTCTGTAAGTGTGCGTGTGTTTGAACAAGACAAGAATGGGATTTCTGTCTAACTCTCTCGCGGTTCTCTAAATGATGCTGAAGGACTAAGCTTTCTTTCTCCAAATGGAGGAATATCCTGGCATACCATGTTTTCGCACATATTTGTACTGTCATGTTGGTTGTCTAACTATTAAGCGTACAGTGAAACAATTCTCTTGGAGAAAAGAACTATTATTTCTTACAATTCCAACCTCCATTTACTTTTGTAACTGTACATTATTTATTTTTCTCTCATTCTAATTAATAGGCTTGATCAACTTTACGAACTTCGCCTACAGGCCAGTAGAGAGGACAGTAGAGAGGACAGTAAATACTCATAAATATAAAAATAAATAAATATTTGCTGTTACGATCACGAAATGGTGGATGAGCTGTTTCCCTGTAAATGGAAGACATAAGTTTTCGGCATATATCACCTATCTCAGAGAAATATTTCGTTAAAACGAAAGCAAGCGAGAAACCTATGTAATGGAGTCAGAGGGGTGAAACAGGCTTAAAGTGGATATTGCAGCGCCCTGTTCATAAAACTTGCCTTGAATGATGTTTTAAAGTTTATGCATATTTTGTTAGATAAAACAACAAGTTCAGTATTTAAATATCATTGAAAATGCATGTTATCCAAACCACCTACTACTGTATTCTCTCTTTTTACTTTCTCTCTCTCTCTCTCTAATTTCTTTCTTGTCTCTTTTAACTCATTTCATCTCTCTCCTTTCTCTGTTGGTCTCTGATCTTGCAAGGTTTGAAACTTCGAAAGGAGCAGGCGAGATAAGAACTCTTGTAAAATGGTCTTTCGTAAGAGTTTCACGTAACAGAGGTCGCCAATTCAAGCGTGTTCCAGCATATCCTCTAATCAGAGAAGATGAGGTGGAAACAATGTGAAACTTCTCTTCTTCTGAACTGTAAAAGTGGTTCTTCGATGGTCTAAATAATTTGAGGGGAGGGACAGGCAATACCAATTATTTTACAGAAAATACCGTAACAGATCACTGATAGTACGTAAGCAGAATCCATTGAAGTGTCTCATCGTGGAAGATTATCCTTTAAACGTTCGGTTAATATGAAGTACTTCTTGAATTCACCATATCCAGTGTTTAAGTTTATCAACTAACAGGATGCGTTTCCACTTTCACATCGTTATTTTAACCATTATGATCCTCGGAAGTGCTCTACAGAAAGACGCAGGTTCTTTAAACCAACTTCAATTCTCTTAGTTCCCCAAGATCTTGCCCTGTCCCTTTGACCAAACCATGCTAGATAGGACAATATACTTAGTTTAAGGTTAATATAGCCTATCAAGCTTCTATTATGCTTGCTTGTAATTGAAGTATGTTAGCTTGTATTAAGTTTGAATAAAGCTATATAGCTTCCATTCGTTACATTTGCAGCAAGTATGTAACGCCGTGTTTGCAGTAAGTTTAAGGGAGCTAAATTTGGGACAATTTGTAAGTATGTAGCATTTAAAGGTGTTATTTTCTAGGCAATTCAGGTTGCAAGCCATTTTCAGCAAGTCAAAATGAGGGTAATATTAAACTTAAAGGAAGGGTCATACGGACTTCTGAATCAAACATAGTCCATTCGAAACAGATAACAGAGATTTATGTTCAGGCGCAAAAAATTAGGTGGAAGAAGTTGGAAGCAAATTTTCGGAAAGAAGAAAATGCATGTTTGCTTATATTGCAAAGTTCTTAATCGTATTTCATTAAAAGTTTTACTTAATCTGCATTATCAAGTCTTTTTTTTTTCTTCTTTAATTTTATTAAACCTCAAGGAAAAAATTACAGATGACTATTTAACCCCACTGAGAAAGCAGAAGGTTCAGGGATTTTACATTCTATCCGCAACCCCCCTACCTCGTCTCTCTCCTTTCGGCAACCTGGTTGTCACACGTAACGTGATTTTCGTTTCAATGCTTAATTACTTGCTGAGGGTTTCGCTGAATGACACGGATTAATGAAGCAGATGACAATTTGTGGATTTTTTTTCTCTTCACAGCTGAGTAGAGGTAACAGGAAAAGTTGAAGGAAAATCACATTAACCACTGAGCGGATTCGTTTCTAAATGTCATATATGTCACCTGCTAAGTTTGTGGAAAATTGATTGAAATTACATTTCTGGGTGTATGTTAAAATCTTTTAATAATACTACCTAATTACTTTTCACTTAATGTCAATTTACTTTGTCGTGATAAAAATTTAGTTATTTCCTTTTTTTCCTGTTGAGTTCCTGCTTTTAAATGTTCATATGTTTCCTTTCATTACTAGCTGTCATTTTTAAATGTTAGAGAGATTTGAGATTACCTTTCATTAAAACTTAATTAATTGGAGTGGTTTAAACTTGAAATGATAAATACATTGTTCAACCATTTTAATAAAGCTAAGTAGGGGTATAAATGTGCAATATGAAACCAGTATATCGATATAAATTATTTAGGTTCATCAAAGAAAACCAAATATCAAAGTAAACTACACCTATCGATCCTTCGGCCCAAAGACCGAGTGCTCTCCCATGTCTGTAGTACACGCATACTTTTGAGGGAAGTTACATTGTAATGTGAATCATTGTTTCGAACTCGAGGCAGTTGTGCAAAGAAGCCTCCAGCAGAAGAACAGCGTCGTATCGATAGATATTTGACAGCCGAAAAAATTTCACAATACAATGCTTATTTCAGTATGTTTTATAGTTTATGGTGAACAAGAATGTTCACTGGACACCGGGGACCGGGTAATCGTTTCAAGGCTGCATTGGGAGACTGTCAACGTACCATTAGGCCGAATACAAATACGCGGCTGAATAGGCTGATTAGACAATATCGGCGCCTGAGTATCAATGCGTTGGCCATTCGTATGAACATCCGTTATGGCTCAGTACTCGCCATAACTCATTCAAAGGTCTCAGGTGCTGTTTGTCTGACTCAGGCGTTGAGGTGGTAGTTCCACGAATTCTGAGGCAGCAACGTTCCTACAAGCTACGAATATTCAGGCTCATTAGACACTAAGACATATGGTTCAATAATGGTGGTACTTTTTTTTTCTAACAAAGTGCATTTTCCTATTAATCGTCTTGGCACAGTTTCGTTTGAGTCCTCCCAGAACTTTCAAAATATCAACATGTCATCAACTTATCAATGACGACAATATACACACTCGTGTTGAGAATATCGACATATCGAAATCAAAATATCATTTATTGATCTCAATATTTGAGATAGAAATATTGACATCAAATATCAGTACTAACTATTGACATCAAAATGAGCTATTCCTAATATCATAATCAGAAATATAGATGTATCGATAGCAAGAATGAAGACGGTATAACCATCGTAATGACACCTACTATGCAAGTTAACCTGGTTGGTTAGATGAATCTTTATCTTAAGTCATGAATATTGTGTTAATAATAAAATTGTTGCAAATTAATAATAATTTAGAAGTAAATAACAACGCAAAATCATCTTTAAAGTATGTTCAACAAGATTTAAATTCAGGAACAAGAGAAACGTAAGAGACGAGACACACTACAGTGGTGCTCGATACAATCGTCGGGGACAGTAGTGGTCGAAACAATCTAAAATGAACCCATTGTTTTAAAAACAGTATTCTCATTGCATGCCCATTATTTATCATCATGTTCATTTGCTTCAGGAATTATTTGTATGCATAAAACGTAAGTTATCCTGAATTATAATACATATTAGGACTAACCTCAGATTCTATTGTATAAAATGAACAAGCCGGCCGGGTAGCCAAGCGGTCTGAGGCGTTAGTCGAGTCCCGGCAGGGGCATGGGTGTGGATTTTATTTGGCTTTAAATGGGCGAATCGTGAAGGGTCAAAGTCAAAAGTACTAGACTGGCCCATATAAAAAAAATAAAGTTTAAATAAAATGAACAAAATGCAGTCAAGACTCATATGCATTCTTCATTGTAGATTTCCAACAAATCGTACTTTCTACTCTTCAAAGAATGACAATAGATTATTTGCTTAACTTTGACGTTACTATTAATTCCAATTTGGGTGTACATTAACATCCCTTGACCCTACACTTATGAACATATTCTTTTGCAACTTCGAAGTATTACCACAAACCACTTTAATCGTTACATATTTCTTTAACTCCGTGGATGCAAGTCATTTTTAAACGGATACCTAATAATATTGAATAGAGACGAAAGAATATTGATGACTTTTTCATCGTTGGTCTTTTCCTATACCTATATTCTCGGGCCTAGCCTCTTATTTAATTTATTTACCCATCCACTGCATATAAGCATTTCAGAGAAAAGAGTATTTGACGCTATATAAAATAAATTGTAAATTTTAACTAACAAATTTAATCAAATGTATAATTTTGGTACATTCCACCTTAACACTTATATTACAATTCACCTAAGGTGAATAATATTTCAATTATATGGTTGCAAAAAGGTTATAAAATACAGATGAGATTTTACTGGGATAAATGAGGAGTTTTGGAATTAAACATCGGTTGAAATATTATCAACGCAGAATTGCAGACTGTAAAAATATTCTTTTTTTCTGAACGTATCTGAAATATAATGATGCTAAAAGACCACAAATATAATCGACTAAACTCAATTCTCTACTTGTCTCAATTCTTTTAGTTTTGGGATCAAGAAGCATAAATAGGTCTGATATGTACAAAAGCATGAGAAGATTATCACGACCATTTGATGATGAATTCTCAACTCTCCTTTTGCACAAGTAGTTTTCATGTTTACTAATTAAATACTCCTGCTAAACACTGCATCAAAATATTCAGACTTCCATCCCCCTCCACTTAGGTCCACAAATTACTTCTACATATCTTTGCAGTTATTGCAGACACAAAGTTGGCTATGTTATTTCCTTCTCTTCTTCCTTCCAGTATAGCAACAAGTAGTACGTAATATCACACAGAATAATACTACTGAAAGTTGAATAAAACTTTCCCACTCTTTGAAATTAACAGTGTTTTCTGTTAAAATGCCTTCAGATATACACATTTTGAAGCAGGGTTGGAAATCAAATTTCATAAATTTTAACATAGAATCGAAATGTGATAATAATATCTTTTCCAATTCAGGAAAGAGAAAGACTCTTTGAAAATATAACTGAATTCAGTTTGTTCTATAATGCTTAGGAAACTTTGGTTCAGACCGATATAAGATAGTGGAAAGGAAATAGAATCAGGGAGTAGTTTCGAAGGTACCATGATAACATTAGCTTGGCGTGACAGAAAAAAATGTGACCAAATCGAAGGTCGGATATCCGGCCGCAGAGTTCAAACGTAGGACCCTCCAAATATGAAGCCATTCTTCTTGTTAACTGAGCTACGGCCGCCCGATTTGTATTTCAAATCTTGGTGTTAGCGCTTTGTAGTAAAGAAAATAATACACTTGGTGTCAGTTCTAATCCACATAGATCATAGAGTGAAAGATTTCGAAACTTTGTTCTGCAAAATTGTTAACAAGTCGAATCCTTTTAATAAGTAAAGTTTGGATTCTCAACACCATACTCTTTAACTTGCATCTGTCTCTGTTGGTGTCAAATATCCACTTTGAGTGACACAGTCAAAGGAAAATCAGGTAGGCCTATATATTCTTTTGTAGTTGGCATTACAGAAAACGTCTTTTTTTTAATAGTTAAAGAGGAAATGGTATCAAGCAGAGATATATTAATTGGCGGTTTCACTAGCTTTGAATGTTTTTATTTGGTAAAAAACAGCTGGAAACTTCGACTTTGGCTTGTTACTAAAACTTTTTCTATTAATTTTTATCAATGGGCTTACGTTTAATTCAACTTTTTTCAGCGTTTTTTCTTTTCCGTTTCCTAGAAGAAAATGTTATTAGTAGCGTAGACGCTTTACTCATAATTTATTGAGAACATATGAACTGTATTTACAAGAATAATTTAGGTTTGATTTATTTGGTTAATTTGAAGTAAAATTGTTTGTACTTATGATTTGGTTCTTACAGTTTTCTTAGATACAGAAGTTTACAATAGGGTAAATTGAGAGTTCTGATTTCGGAGTAAAGAGTGAATTACTTTTCACTTTTTTGATAAAACGATTTGTTTTTTAGTAACATAAGAGTAAATAAGAAAAGTAAATAAGTAAATAAATTAAAGGTATTATTGAAGATTATTAAGCTTACGTAAGGTTTTATAGATGTATTGCTCTATGTGCAAATATCTAAAGCATTTATCAACAATTCTATTTTTTTACGAGCAACTTTCATTTGTTTTAAAGCTTTAACTTTGCGTAATAGTTTTTTCATGCATTGATTATAGCCATAGAGTTACGAAACCTCCACTAGAGGCAGAGCTGCCGCCAACGTCTACGTGGTTTTTAACTCCCAACGCGACGCAAGTTTTGTTTTTCACTGCCTGGTATTGTATGTGCAACGCACGATCTTTTTATGAAGAAAAACAAATGAGAATTTGCATTAGAGTTCACCTTAGTTAAGTTCAATATGTAAGATACAAACAATTCGTAATTAAATTGATCAATACAATTTAATATAAAAATCACTTATATAAAACGTTCTTGATAAATATTATTTTTGTTCTCACAAGTAAAGTACCCGAAGTGAGGACTCGAGTTGCTCATCAAGTGATACCTTAAATTGAAGCTAGCGACGAGTATAGTACACTTGTGAAATCCTAGCTGCAGAGCTCCAGTAATAACAAGGTTATGACGGGTCAAAGTTCAAATAGAAAGCGAATTTAGCTGCTTGTAATGTCTATGTTTTGCTGATTATTCCGATGGTAATACGTCGTAAGTTGCTCCCAATTAATGTAATGTGTAGAATGATATCCCTCTCTCTGCCTGATATCCCGCTTTCTTTTATTCGTGTATGAATGTCCTTGTACATGTTTGCTCCTGTTATTGATGTTAATAAAAGGTCTTTTCTATTTTCGTTCCAGAAAATGGAAGCAGGTGCTATCGTTCATGCTCTGTATGAGAAATATGGATTTGTTAATAGGAGAATGAATAGGTATGAAGATTCATTGTACAAACAAATAGTGGAGATACTTGAGGACAAGATGGAAATCATAGAAGAAGTTAGAACTCTTGGATTTGCTGGTGACAGTGATGAAAGCGATGATGGAGACTACGGTGATGACGTCTTTGATGAGGAAATGCCAAGTACATCGCAAGATTCTCAAACACATCCAGAGTCTCCGACACCTGTAGCTTCTTCAGGTGAAGAATATCAGCCTTCGCCTAAAAAACAAAAACACATCTTGGACGATGATTATAAAGAAGCAGCTTACATGTTTTGGACACACAATGAGAACCCGGAAAAGAAACGAAGGAAATTTTCATCTGTCAAGTCACAGTATAGATTAATTCAATCGCAAAACATCCTCTTTGAATATGAGAAAAAAAGGCAAAAACCCAGTTATAAGAAACTTAATGCAGCAGTTCACGATAAATTCAAAGAAATGGTCGAGAGATGTGCAATTATACACGACAGGACTCTTCGCTTTTGGGCTCTTCAGATAAGTAAAGAGCTAGATCCGAATAATACTCTACAATTCAAGGCATCTCGTCACTGGCTGTCTAATTTTAAAAAGAGAAACAATATCGTCAGTCGTTCTATCACGCATAGGGTTAACAAAACGTGGAAATCAAAAGAGGCTGAATTAAATCACAAATCTACGACATTTATTACGTCCATGAAAGAACTTATGTTACTAGAAGACCTGAATCCTCGTCAAGTATTCAATGCTGATCAAAGTCGATTTGACAAGGAACTCCATGCATAAAGGACTCATAGGACTAAAGGTACGGTGGTTGTAAGAGGTGCATTTGGATCAGTCAGTGCTACTACTCATTCATATATGATCATGCCGGTTATTTCCATGGATGGTGAAATATTGCGTGCGATGTACGTTCTTGTATCCGAATCCAGTTGTCAATTTCCAGGAAATAAGCAAAAAGATCCCGATAACATAGTGTCCCATCCAGGAAAGGCTGCAAACATGAACAAAAGTGATTTAAAAGAGTTTTATTCTGTATTCTGGAATATCCTGCCTGCCGATCGTGATAAAGTCTTGCTTTGTCTGGATTCATGGAGTGCAAATAAGGATGATAACGTATCAAATGAACTATGCCTTAATCATATAACACTGTTCAAACGTTTAATTCCTGGTGGTTGCACTGTTTTCATCCAACCACTTGATGTTTACTTCTTCCGTCCATATAAATCATTTATCAGGTTCATTACTGACACAGTTATCGCTTCCTCGGAAATTAATCTCTGGCATCGGGATAACATTTTACGAATGCAGTCCTTCACTCTCTTCCAATTCAGCGCCTCACGATTTCGCAACATGATCAGGTTTGCGTTTTACAAAAGCGGCTACTTGGATGAGGAGCCCGAGCCCTGGATTTCTCCATTGGATTATTGTTTTGATTCTAATATACGTGACGAGTGTTACAAGACCTCATGTGAGAACATCTCTTTTGTCAAGTGTGCTCATTGTGAGCAAAGTATCTGCTTATCACACGCCTTCATTGACGACTCACATATTGATTGTATCAATGTGTAGTACTTCATACGTGCCTCTTTCCTTCACATGAATCGCATTTCAATTCAAAACCATGTCCTTCTGACATTTCTTCTGCCTTTCGTTGTGACTTGTTTCAATACAATTCGCTTTCTCTTTGAACTTTGACCAGCCATAACCTTTTTATTTCTGGAGCTCTGCAGCTAGGATTTCACAGGTGTACTATACTCGTCACTAGCTTCAATTTAAGGTATCACTTGATGAGCAACTCGAGTCCTCACTTCGGGTACTTTACTTGTCAGATCTTTTGTTCAATTTTGAATTTTATTTATGGCCTTTAGGTATCTAAGGCTCAGGACGTGATAGGGAAGGGGAAAGGATTCGGGACGGTGTCGCCCAGGGCCTATGTTGAAGGTGCCATTCTTGTTTTTATTTCATATTTTATTTATTTAAATAAAACAATATAATGTTGATACTTAAACCACATAACTTATTTAAAAATAAAAAACATTAGAGATATATTTAAAAATATTATACAGCATAGGGATACATCGCAAGTGACATGAATATTATACACACAAATGGCTGATACTTGTAATTATATTCAACCAATGGTTTACTTGCATAAATTTATAAAGAAAATTATAAAATTGAAAATAGGATAAGGGCACCGGTCGTCAGACGTACACTAATAGTCGGCAATTTTCACATAAATATCATTGAAACAAGACGTATGCCATTAAAAAAAAATGTGTATAAAAATTGTCTAGTTTTTGGACAGCTTTAACTTGATATTTAAGCTCTACCAGCTATCGAAAGTGACATTGTATAGACCACCGAAATAATCTGGCTCTCCTGGTTAGCTTAGACGATGCCGGAAATGTTATCTGAGAATGAAGAAGAGTGTCTTTAAATTTAGGGTAAAAGTCTTTGGCTTAAAACTATTAAAAACAACATTGTATTTTCTAGCCCTTCAAATGTTCTGTTTTAACTTTGTATAATAAACAATACGAATAGTCATATCTATTAAGTATTGTGTCCAACTTTGGGTATATAGAATTCACGAATTTTCCTATTGCCGAGCAGAGTGACCGATAAGATGTGTTTTTTTTAAATATAGTTTTGTTATGTTAAATTTATGTTTTTATTGTTCTTAATAGAGTAATCAAGATGTCCTTGGTTCGATTTCCAACGGGGTCGCAAGTGGTTTGGGACCCACTTTAAACTGTAGGTCCCATCATTAGGATGTCATCTTCATGGGATAGAAGGCAATGTCAAATCACCATCGATTCACCTAGCTCTGGGTCCTTCAGGTCAAGCGGACAGAACACCCATCATCATCATAATTGTTCTTAATAATCTAACAAGTCTTTTCAACAACACATTACTTACCGAGCCACCATAGAGCGTTGGCATACCATTCGGGAGGTCTCGGGTTCGATTCCAGCGGCCGACCATCCTGAGTCTTTTCCAGTTTTTTCCTCAGGCACATCAGACAAATAGAGGGATTGCACTTTCAACATAGACTCTGGCTGACACCTTCCAGAATCCTTTCCCCTCCCCTATCCCAGCCTGAGCCTTAGATGCTTAAAAGCCATAAATAAAATTCAACATTACATTATGGGCTTAGAACTATTTAAACTTTAAGTAGACAGACATAATTATCATTTTTTCTACACGAGTATAACCATTTTATTTCCAATAGCCCTAAATGAAAACGATCCAATATATCTGAATGTAAGAATACTTATTTTTATGGATAATACTTTTCTCTTTGGCATTGAGGGACAGATTTATAACTATGGATCTAACACGATGTAGGATCAAATAATTCTAACCAAAGTTGTGTGTTTTCTTTTATATTAGTAGAACGGACATAAACTGCTCGAAACAGCGTCTTACATAATTATTTTTTTTCCATGGAATAATATTATATGATCATTTATTTGTGAAACGATACATTAGTTCCCTTCTTAAAACTCTCAGTATAGCTATAAGCTGCATAGGAGACCGGCGTTTTCTTCTCAAATACAAAGAACTATATCAAAAATTGCCAGAAAGCAAAGCATAACAGCTTACAATACGTGTTGTTTTGAGAAACGAACATACTATCGCCCAACTGTCAAGTGGCGCCGCGTTCCCAGCGCCAGTCCTGACTTAGTGGAGGTTTTATAACTCTATGATTATAACTGATATGAAGCGCGTGCCAGTACTCGACCTACAAATTTTGCAGGTGAATTAGTTCGAGCGAAAGAAGAAAATAAGTTATTTTTACAGTTTACCTAATTCTGTTTATTGTTAGTCTTCAGATACAGGGATTCCAACTTAGAACCATAAATCGACTCGAAACAATGGTAAAAGTAAAATTAACATGTTTCTATAAATCAAAAACATCGCATTGAACTAAAAGATATTAGAGTTAATTTGTGTAAAAATAGTAGACTGTAGATTGATTGTGATCGAGTGGATAGTGTGGTAAACTGATACACATTTTCATTTTTAATTACACCATTAGTTTGTTAGGTATTTCGTATCCCTTAGTATAGTTCTTCATCATATGTGAAGCATAAAATACAGTGTTGCAAATTGTGATTAATAACCCGAAGTTGAAAATTAAAAATATTTATTTTGAACATCTAATTTCGTTTCTTATTCATATCTTCCAACACTACGTTCTGAGTTTCAATGTAAGGGATACAAAATATTCAATGAACTCAGGAAATGTCATGCGAACAATATTAAGCTGGCAACACTGTCCAGATAACGACATTACATTTTAAGTTTCAATATCTATCATACTGATGTAAATTAACCGTCAAGAAAATAAGTTATCCGAACAAAAACACCAGAGGTGCAAAAAGTGGAGCCAAGTTCTTTAGCCCTAAAAAGGTGTGAAATGGGAGACGGATGAGCCAAGTTCCTTGGTGGCAGCATGTAACAGGAACAAAGGAACTTGGCGCGAGCTGGCAACAGACTTAGGGTTGGTGGCGGTGGACGTAGTGGGTTTTGGGATCCCCACCACCCTTATAGCTTGAGGATCATGAACCTTGCCACCTCGCGCCAAGTTCCTTTGTTCCTGTTACATGCTGCCACCAAGGAACTTGGCTCATCCGTCTCCCATTTCACACCTTTTTAGGGCTAAAGAACTTGGCTCCACTTTTTGCACCTCTGGTGTTTTTGTTCGGATTTCACAGCTTTTTGTACGTGTATAATATATATACTCGCTCGCTCGGCCTCGTTTAGGTCCTCGCCCCCCGTAGCTGGCTGCGCCCCCAACTTCGAGTTTTTGGGTATTTACGCCCCTTAATCGTAACCACGCTCCAGGACACTGCGCTTCCATGTTGCAGATTTTTTCCCATACCCACCACCCGTGGGAATGAGATATTTATTGAAACATAGGGAAGCTTTGCCATATTTATTGTAACCTACTTGTGATGATACAGCAAATTTGCTTCCTGCTGGCGGCCCTAAAATCCACCACCACCAACCCTAAGGCTCGAACATCATCTGGTGTTTTGCTCGGATTTCACAGCTTTTTATACGTGTATATATCTATATACTGGTTTCGCCTCGCTGGGTGTGCTGCCCCAGAATTCCGTGTGCGCCCCAACTTCAAATTTTTAGGGCTACGCCCCCTTTATTGTGATCAGACTTTCTGGAGACAGCACCCCATGCTGTGCAGAAATTTTCCCATATCGCCTCGGGGCTGCACGCTCAGAGCGGTGGTTTAATCCATTTATTGAAACATTTTCGTGATGGTACACCTTCATACCAAATTTGGTTTCTCTAGCTTCAGTGGTTTGGAAAATATAATTTGGGCGGCTATGTTGAATTAAAGAAAGCGATTTTTAAAAAGTTTTCTTACATTGCCGTTACCTACTTGTGATGGTACACCTTCGAAGTTAACAACTTTTTCAAAAATGTAAATTATTCCTAAACTACTCTTGTTAATACACCTTTATGCCAAATTTCGTATCCCTAGTTCAACCGTTCTGGAAAATGGATTATGAAGTCAGCCATTTTGGATTCAAAGTGATGTCTTTGCAGATATTTTGTAATCTACTAGTGATGATATACCGTCATACTTCGAAATTTCATATTTCAATTTTTAAGATCTTTTTTTTCTTACAGAACCTCAAAATCGCTGATTTCGCAATAAACTCTTGTTCCTGTATAGCATGTTGACGTTTTGTGACACTCGGAACTCGGCTGCATGCATTGCCGTACGTGTTGATACTCCCCTCGATTCGCTCGCGTCGCTGCGCCAAGAATCCCACGGCAGGCCGCGCATCAAACTTGAGGAGTTTGGAGGAACTGCGTCTTTTTATCACAACCAGAATCTGCAGTGCACTGCGCCACATGATGCAGATATTCCCTCATACTCCAGAGCGCTGCGTCCGAATCGGGAAACTTCTACATTCTGCCTGTATAACATGCTCCTGGCAGTGCTAACGTTTGTGACGAGTAAAACTTGGTGGGACACGCAGGAGTATTGGAAGTTGGCGCGAGGAACTAGGCTCATCCATATTCCATTTCACCACTTTTTAAGGTTGAAGCAGTTGACTGGACAGTTTGCACCCCTGGTGCTTTTGCTCGTATTTGGCAGCTTTTTACACTTGTGTAATGTATATACTAGCTTCGCCTCATTGGGGCGCTGCCCCCAGAATTCCAAGATAGCCTCGCTGGGGCGCACCCCTTTATCGCAATCAGGCTCCAGCTGGGAACTGTACCCTAGTAGGGGGACGAGCCGAATTTAATCTAACCTACTCATAATGGTACACCTTCATACCAAATTTCGTTTCTCTAGCTTCAGTCGTTATAAAGTGGGGCTTAGCCGGGCATTTTGGATAAAAGATGGACACATTTTTAACGTTTTCTTATATTTTCGTGACATACTCGTGATGATACACTGTCATACCAAATTTCATTTCTCTATCTCGAACGATGTGAAAAATGGTATTTCAGCTGCCATTTTGAATCAAAGATGGTGAATTTTTTAAAACGTTGTTGTGTTTTCCTAAGCTACTATTGATAATACTTCATTATGCCAAATTTCGTATCTCTGGCTCAAGCAGTTGGAAAATGGATTTATGACGCCCGCCATTTTGGATCCAAGATGGCATCTTTAGAGATATTTTGTAATATTTTCATAATCTACTAATATTGTTGTACTGTCAAACTAAATTTCATTATTCTAGCGGCAGCCGTTTAGGCTGTGTATTCTTTAAAAGTTTAGGATTGGCGGCCATTTTGAATCCAAAATGGCGACTTTTTCAAATTTTTAAAAAGTTTTCTTAATTTGCTATCAATTATGTAGTTTCATACCAAATTTCACTGTTCTATCTTTAGTCGTTTAGGCTGTGTATTCTTTGAAATTTTAGGTTTGGCGGCCATTTTGAATCCAAGATGGCGACCTTTCCAAAATGTCGGAATTTTTCCTTTATCTACTTATCATCCTCTACCTTCATACCAAATTTCATGTTTCTAGCTTACTCCAAACACCCTAAACAATATGATGAGTGAGTCAGTGAGTGAGTGAGTGAGTCAGTTAGCCTAAAATGTGCAATTTCAGAGGTCCACAACTAGAACATAGTTTGAGATACGAATATGAAATTTTGTACATCTGCACATATTTACCATATCTCCTTAACGGCAAAAGCTCATATTCCTATCTTTAACATCTTTTTTCTTACGGGGCCCCCAAATCGTCGATTTTGCCATAAACTCTTGTTCCTGTATAACATGCTGCTGGCAGTGCTGACGTTTTCTGACGTGAAGAACTTGGCTCATGCACTGCCGTGCATGTTGATACTTTAAGACATTGGTTTAGATTTATAAATAAATATTAACTTTATTTACCGAAGTAACCAATCGATTCCAAACTTCAGCGATATTATCCTAACAGGATTCTCAACCTAGAAGATTTGTAAACAAAATGATCTTATTTTAAACTCTCTGGAAAACAAAAGTCACATTTGAGTTACAGAAGGAAATCCCAAGGAGGTATGTAGTTTATTAATTTGGCCATTGTAAAGGTGTGGTCTGAGGCTTTGATTCTCAGGTCGTCCGTCCGTTTGAATCTAGATTGTGCTATTAGATTTTAATGCTACATTTTATTGAATCGTGATAAAACCACATTAGATTAACCCTTAAAAATTGATACAAAGTTCTCTTAAGTTTCTTTATTCTATTAGCATTATCATTAAGTGGTTTGGAGCCAGGAAATAGTATAAAAATCATTTATTCAAATGTCATGCAGTCACTGAGAGATAAAAATATCAATAAACTCTAATTTATATCTAAAATATTATACTCATTCCTCCCCCAAAAGGTATCTAGTAATATTAAATATTATCGTACATTTCTATTACCTTTGTATTCTCGTATGTTCTTATCTTTGTGCTCATGAAGAGTAAGCAATGTGTGAAAGAAGTTATAAAGAAAAACATAGCTTTCTGACAAGGCTGAATTCTTTAATTAAAAAAAAATAACTTATTATTTCTTTACGTTTTAAACGTGTTAATTTTGTTATAAAGAATTCAGCCTTTGTCAGAAAGCTGTATTTTTCTTTATTCAAGATGGATACAAGGTCATATTGTCATAATATCTAAACAAGTTATGAGTGTTTATCACGTCTTTGTGGAAGTTAATGAATGCTTCTTGTGGATTTTGTTTCTTACAATTATTTGCCAAACACATTTTAAATTCATTGTCAATATTTTCGAATCCAACCTCTTTTTTTCTTTAAAAGTATATATCGAGAATAGTGACTAACATATTCTGTTTCTCATAGCCGAGTTGGTTAGATCTATCTATATGTTATCCTCGCAATGACTATCTTCTTTCACTACAACTTTTAGTTGTTGCCTAGGATGGCGCCTGTAACAAAGTTAGTAGAATATTGGCTTCGCATTTCTAAAGTCCTGGGTTCAAATCCCGTGGCAGACCATCCTGACTGAGATTCGTTTTCAAGATATTTTCCCCAATCACATCATTCAAATGTCGGACTGTTTACCATAAAAACTTATCTGTACCCAACTTCCTTGCAATATCCTCTTCTTTATCATCTTCCGGAGTTAGCAAAAAACAAAAGTCGATAAATATAATTATCTTTAACAGACAGTGTTGGCATAATAATCTGAAGTAAAAAAAACAAAAACAGTATTGAAGAAATTATTAAAACCTGAGTAGCTTGAGATGCGGTAAAATAAATGCAGTTTCCTACAGTGTAATAATGAGAATTATTATGAATTATTATAATAACGATTTACCTTATGTCTTATGTATACATATACGAAAGAAACGTATTCAAGAAAAACAACAAAATTTTAATGTCTTGAGACTAGCTTACAGGAGAAGCAATTATGTTAGTCCTTATTGGATGTGAGCCAATAGAGCTTTTTTACTGGACTCCCAGAGGATGAAACAAATTGCTCCCATTAGGCGGGCAACGCTTTCCGTAATTTACTTCTATTCCTGCTCAATCTCCTTTTGCTTCAGTGCCTTCTCACCAATCAATTTTATTCTTTCTCTCTCTCTCTTTCTCTCTCTCTCTCTCTCTCTCTCTGTGTGTGTATGTCTTTAAACTTTACCAATAATGAGAGCCTAGAATGTGGTCACTTCCACAAAAGGAAGCATAACGAAGAACTACTTTTCTATCCTTTAATGTTTCAAAATTTTCCCCTTCTATCAAAAATTGTCGATCCTTTTATTTTAAACCATAGTTAATTTTCACCTTCAGTGACTCCAATATTGAGTTTACAAAGTTAGGTTCATTTTAATCCGACCTCTGGTTATTGTTTTAGAAGTAGAGCTAATTGCTAAAATGTTTGGGCTTTATTAAAAGCAGGCAAAGAGTGGTTTTTAACTGAGATGTGAGGTCTAGGTTTGAGGGGTGTAGACGACAACGGGATAATGAATGTAATGCTTACTTAGGCTTGGTTTCAGTTCCCGGAAGTTTCGAGAGTGTTGTTTATAAGAAGAACAGAAGCTGATTCAGCAATTAAATACTCTTCTTTTACAATATTGTGATCTTGGTTAGTTTCCCTCATGTGTTGTTAATAAATGCCCACGAGCAAAATTCATTAACTATTGATTACTTTTATTACCTGACAAGAAACTTTGATACAAAGTGTTAAAGAAATTTATAAGAAAGCACCATCAGCAAATGTGTGTTCAATCTAATAATTTATGAATACAACGCAACGCTGATTCTTGGGGAAACTCCGGACCAAGTGTTATCCCTTAGCTCACACTCAAATTTAGTCGTTATGTTTTCCTACTAAGCAAGAAACATAAATCAAAGCTGAATAGTTAACAAGCTATGTATAATACGTTTCCTTTTAATATGGGACATGCAAATGTTTTTGGTATTAAGTAATTGTTAGTGAAAAAAAAAAAGTTCTGCTTTTCATATCTGTTATTAAAATACTTAATCCTATTATCAATTTGATAACTTGATGTCTTAAGGATCATGATACAGCACAAGCAACTAAAAAAATCTGCTTGTTAAACACATACATAACAAAGATACATGGCGATTGGAAGGGTAAACCTGAGAATTAGTATAACCGGCGTTGTGTGAAATTTTGTCCAAAATTAAGATGTCTATTTTACATTTTTTTTCTTGGAGGGTGGGGGAGGATGATAACTATTCGTGATTCAATGAGTCAGCAGGAATACATCGTCTAGGACATTAGAAACATCAGTAAATTGGTTACATTATGTGTCACATGAAGTGAAGTACGCTGTCATTGACACCAAAGCATTAAACAAAGACTGTATCACAATTTTGTGTTCGTCGTAGTCAGAATATGCACAACACATTTTCAGATAACACAGTGGTTTATTATGTTTTTCGGACATCACTTATAAGGGTAAATAATGTGGAGGGCTATCGGACGACTCGAGGCCCCAAGACAGATAAATATGGTAAATCTGAGGTTAACAGATGGTACAATATATTTGACAGAATACTAACAGTTTACCGACTACAAAGTAGTGTAAGAGGTAGAATCTCAGATCGTGCATAAATATTGTCCTTGCTCCATGAAACTGAATAGTTACTCCGAGTCACCTTTTATTGCCCCTTTTCTGTAGGTACAATATTTGTGTTCATTTTTACAAGAAAGGGTTTGTTGTGGGGGAGAGAGCGTGATGGCAAGGACATCTATGTCGTTCCAAGAGGAACAATGAATCCTCTAAAATACAGGAGTTAAATTCTTGACTTCTATACTTACCTTTATGCAGGTGCAATAGATGATGCATTCATCTTTTAAGGCAATAATGCTCGTTAAATTCAAATTTCTTTATTCCCTTTATGCATCTTAGACTTAGAGAGGGATAGGATGGGGGAAAGGATGTTGGATAGTCGGCCAGAGCCTCAGCAATACTCCTTGGGCCGGCGCATGGCCAACGGTGACCCAACCATTACGCGGTTGGGCTACAGTTGGCACTGTGACAGGCCGACAAGTCCTGCTGATAGATAGGATAGCAAGGACGTACTATTCCGGCATTTGCCTAGTATGACTTAGGAAAAACATTCCCAGTAGCACACAAACGTTGTGAAACGGTGGATTCAACGTTAGTCCCGTTACGTAATTTTAACGTTGTATGTGCCGAAATGTTCGCCTTTTCAACGCTTTATTCCGCTTTTGTAACGTTGTGTTTGACCAACCGTTTAAAGGCTCAAAACCACCTTTTTCATTTGACCAAAACAGTGCATTGAACTTCATGACGGAGAATTACTAACCAGAGTTGTTGTTTTCATCCATTTATTTCACATTGATAAATTAATTTTGTTCGTATATCTCTACCGGTCTGCAGTGGGATTCGAAGCTGGAATTTTCTTCGTATTTCTTTGATAGTTCGACGCAATTAACCACTCGTTCACGAGGAATCCTCAAACTTTACTATTCCTTTTTATGTTACAGACTCACAACGTTAACCTAAGCCCGAAAGTGATTCCATCTTTTAGCAATGTTGTCAAATATCTGATGGGTCGGCAGGGGAGAGAAAAATCAACGAACTATCACAAGTTACAAGCAGCAATCCTATATAGTGTGCCACGTACTAGACCTAGAGTGACCATTCACCTCCGATTTTCGGGCAGTTTACCCAATTAAGGCATTGATCGCCGGCTGTTTGTGTGCCTGGTTTGAACAATAAATATGTTTCAATTTTTTTTTATTAGAATGACTCGAAACCAACGTCTAGCTTACCAGAATACTCTTTTCAGGGGCTTCAATTTTGTATTTTTTACTTTCTCGCTAAATGCTTGCACTGTACTCGACGTTATTTCTCTTTTCTAAAATCACATTAGGAGTTTTCTGATTGAATTACAAGCTCATTCCTAAACTCCAAATTCAAGGAGTATAGATAAAATGTATTAAGAACGAAGCATTTTTTCATGTAGTGCGGAAGAAGGGAAGAAAAGGTAGGTAAATTTACAGTTGCAACAAGGAAGAAGTTGATTTATCCCGATTCTCCCTGGAATCACAAGAACAAATATGATATACAAGAACTTCAGTTCAGAGAAAGTTTTTGTAACATAAAAGGAATAGTAGTTACTCGCTAGATGGCTTGATGGGTGAGTGGCTAGCGTCACGACTCTACTAGTGACGAGTGCGGGAAGTTTAAACTTCGAATCCCACTGCAGACTCGTGGAAAATTTATAAACCCAGTGCTCTCTTAGTAAAGTACAAAACGTAATATTCGGCAATTGAACCTGTGGGAAAATACAACGTTACAAAAAACGTTGTTCATGGTCTACTTCTTGCTGTTAAAGACTACATTGATTCTAAACGTCATAATCTCCTGGAACAGGCGGACATTTAAGTACATATACAACGTTAAAATTACGTAACAGGACTAACGTCGAATCCAACGTTTGTGTACTACTTGTGATGCAAAATTCTCAGTCAGGATAGGCGGTCACTCAGATCATTCATAGGAAATAATGTCCGTTTCCACCTTGAAATATCTTAAATTTATAGGTAAAGGAATCTTCATCATGAAGTTCTTGTTAGAATGGGTTGATCGGTCAGCCAGGTTCCCCGATCTCAATCCAATATAGCTTACATAGCACTCTATAGGCAAATATATTGCAGCTATCAACCTCCTTTAGCAAAAGCTTACTAGGCTTAAAAGAGGCCTTCAAAATCAATTTTCTTTGCTGTTCACTGAGATTATTGAGAGCACTGTTTCCACCATTACTGTGAGGTGCGACAGCTACAAATGTCCACCTTTTGCTTTTCCCAGTTATACCCATTCATATCCTTCTTTATATATAACACAAACGACAGTGGTGTTTGCGGGTTACATAATGAGATGGGGTATGCTACTTACTCAACGTACTGACTGAAGAGGATATAGTAACAAACTATTGTGATGGCAGGATTTAGCAACTACTTGCGCATTGATATTGATACCGAAAATGGCGATGGACGAAAATAGTGAAAATCTGAGTAGGATATACTTTATTTCACATAAGTGCAAATAGTATATTTATACAATTCGGAAAGATTGTGGCACCACAAAATTAAAAAAAGCCAAGTAAATGGATTTTGCTAAACTGAATCTGAAGTCAGTTTCTTCCTATCTATTGTCATAAAGACTGTAGCTCTTGTTAAAGAGCGAGTCCATCCATATACTGCATAAATACCGCAAACAAAGCTTGTAGTGTCACAATATTACAAACAACCGTATAAAATGGAAATCGCTGACTCTCAGTCTGAAATCAGTTTTACTCTCTACCTATTTTCGTTTGTGTGATCGTGAGCCTTAGAAGCTTGAGTGCATACAGTACAAAAAACAGCATAAAGGAAGGTTGTAGCCTCAGAGGACGGCATGGTAAATCAGAAACACTGAACGAAGATGTGAAACTCTTTCATTTGTTTTCGTTGAGGCGCTAGCCTGCGTTACGGATAGATGGATAAAAGAAATTAGACGAGACGCAAAGAATCTTCGGGTTCCGTTAACTACACCTACGGCATACCTAGAGCGCAATATGGTCGCCAATTGTTGACAAATCTATTTTATCTTTATTGCTACTCTATATAACCTTTATCAGGCCGTTAGATACTGCTCCTGCTAGTTTAAAGCGGAACGATAAATGTCTGATAAAACTGCAATAGATCTTGGTTTAAATGAAAGTGCTCTTTTCCAAGTCTTGCTGGTGCAGTTAAGGCTAACGTTTTGCTTTCCATAATCCAGGTTCAACTTTCAAAAAGAAGAGAATTCTCACAAATGTGTGAAAAAAATGTAATTTTACTTCAGAAGAGTTTTACGAACATACACATGTATATATATATATATATGTGTGTATATAGGCTAAATTGTCGGAGAATTAAGTGCTACTATTTCTCATATTAGTAAAATCTTTCAAAACACTCAATGTATATTTCAAAACAAATGTATTGAAATGTGTATTGCGGAATCAAGAATTTCCTGTCTCTAAATTGCAGTTCTTTAAAACATTCGTAATTGCGATACATTTGAATGGCACAATAACGCAATCGCATAAAGAAAGAGTAGTTTGCAAATAATATCCATGGTTTACTTATCAGTATGCAGTTTTGGAAGCAAATGTTGGCGTGATCGCGAGTTGAACCTGGGTCGCCGCAGGTGATGGCCGATTTCATCAAATAACTGAACTATATAGATGCAAAATTTGTCACCTTTTTCGCTACATTCTGAAGAAATTTCAGGAAAAAATGAGTAAGTTGAAGTTAGTCAGAGAATATTGTGGACAGAAACAGAGCCGGAATAAGGAAATCTTGGATGTGCAATTTTTGTCAGTGGAATGAAAATATGTTAGTGGAGCATAAAAACGGAAAGATAAACAGCAAAAAGAACAAGTAAGAAAAAAAGCCTAAAATTGCAGCATTTTTTAAAAATAAAGCATTTACCAGTTCAGCAACTTCTGAAGGAAGAATCTGTTACTGGTGATTGAGGACAGATGATTTCCTGCAGCCAAATATATAGTTATGTTATGACCTTTTGATCTAACAAGGTTACGGCATGAGGCTTGCAAGAAAGGTAGAATGCAAAATGATTACTCTTTGGCTACTTTTTAGGTGCTCCCCCACGGATCGTTCTAAACTGTAAAGGTTAGGTTAGTTTAAATTGGATTGAGTTAATTTGTATTTATCACTTTAAATCCCATTAATTTTGCTTAACGCCTCAAGTTCTACGAATTCAGTCTCAAATAATTCACTGAACATTATGATTCCTCGTCCAGGGAAGTATCTTCTTCAGTAGTACATAAACGTTGGGAATTGGTTAATTCAACGTTTGTTTCGCTACGTAATTTTAACGTTATGTATGTACCTAAATGCCCGCCTATTCAACTGTTTATTCGACGTTTAGAATCAACGTAGTTTTCAACGTCAAGAAATGGAGTATTTTGAAAACGTTCTTTTTATGTTGTATTTGCCTACCTCTTCAATAGCTTAAAACCAGCTTTTTCATTTGACCAAAAGAAAGCATTGAACTTCATGATGGAGAGTTGCTCACCAGAGTTGCTGTCTTCATCAATTTCTTTCACGTTAACATATTTATTTTCTTTGTAAATTTCCACTTGTCTTCAGTGGGGTTCGAAGCTGGAATTCTCTGCATCGTTTGTAGCTCTTCACTCTAACAACTTGGCCACGAAGTATCCTCCTTTCATATTTTATTATTCCTTTTATGCAACCAAGACCTTATCTGTAGTAAGAAAGGACTCGTTCGATTTAGAAAGTCAGAAGGACCTCAGAATTTAATGCCAGAGAAATCTGTTATTTTTGCAGTAAACTAGAGTTAATCGCTTATAACTAAAAAGAGTGAAATTTCTCAGCCCTCGGGCTCCGTCCAACCTGGCCGTCGCTTCTACACGCTTTGGCGTTCCTACACACAGAATTCCCAATTAACCTCCCCCACGCGAATTTTACTCGCTATCGCTCGCAAATATAAAACCAAACCAGTGAGTTTATCACGTAGTAGGGTTGAGGGGATTGGGTTAGGTTAGGTGGTTAGTGAGTTTTATAAAATTTAAAAATGCGTATATTTTTAAAAATAAAATTTTTTGGGAAAAATATTTCACCGTGATGTGTTAACCACAAAACTACAGCACCAAGTTGCTAACGGTGGCTTGTCAGTGTTCTTTATGCACTACTGCCTCATGACAGAACAATAAGCGAAAATACGTGACAAAACTGATGACTTGCACCGTATACTTTTTACTTTGAATGTCTCCTTTGTATACAACGTTAACATAACACCGAAAATAATGCCATCTATCAGCAATGTTGACACATCTTATGGCCCGGGTTGGGAGTAAAAAATCAACGAAGTAACACAAGATATAATCAGCAATCCTAGCGTCGAGTTCTAGCTTATACTAGAGTGACATTCATCCCCGGTTTTCGGGCAGTTTCCTCAGATTAAGGGATTAATCCACGGCGATTTTCTCCAAAGTTTGAAGAATAAACAAGATTCGAAACAATTTACTGTTTTCATTAGAAAGAAACTACGAAAATGACTTCTGTCTAGTGCTACTAGACATATTCTTTTCAGGGTGCCTAATTTTGTACTCTCTACTCTTTTTGTTATTTCTCTTGTGTAAATCATGTTAGAAATTTTCTGGTCTACTTACACGCTGATTTCTAAACTCCAAAATCATGGAGTATAGATTAAAAGTATTAAGAGCGGAGTAATTTTTCATGTAGTGGGGAAGGGGGAGAAAAGGTAGCCAAACTTACAGTTAGAACCAGGAAGAAGTGGAATTATCCCGATTCTCCCTGGAATCGCTAGAAAAAATAGGGTCTATATACATTAAATTTACTTCAGAAAAAAATCTACGTGACATAAAATGAATAGTAAAAGAGTAGTTACCAGCCATATGGATCCGCGGATGAGTGGTTAAAGTGATGAACTACAAACGGCGAGTGTGGACAGTTCCAGCTTCGAACCCAACTGGAGACACGTGGAAAATTTACAAACTCAGTGCTCTCTTTTGGTCATGTACAAAACATGGCTCTGAGTCGTTGAACATGTGGGTAAATACAACATTAAAACAAGTTGTTTATCGTCCACTTCTTGCTGTTGAATACTACGTTCATACTAAACGTCGAAAACCCCGTTGAACAAGCGGACATTTAGATTCATATGTAACGTTAAAATTAATTAGCGGGTCTAAAGTTGAATCCACCATTCTTCAACGTTTATGTGCTACTGGGGCTGAAGAGCATCTTTTTCTTTAACATAGCTACAAATTTTCATATTATTTAACCCGTCGTGGCTAAGTTAGAAGGCACTACACCTTAGAACATATAGTTTTACACAATTTTAACGGTCGCTTCGTATACCCTTATGTTGGTAGTGGAGGAAGTGAGTCGACACGTTAGAATCCGTTTTATATGAGTCATCTGGAGTACTAGATGTTAATATAATTATTACAAGAACTAAATTGTATAGCGCTACAACTCCTAACGTGCCTTGGTCTGCTAGACGGTTTTTGGTGGATAATATCTAGTGAACATGCACCACCCTACGCTCGTATTGTAGCTATATGAACGCCGAAGTCCATTCTTTATTCAAATAGCTTCCAATTTGGCTTCACGATGCTGAGTGGGTACCGAAAATTGACTTTTCACTTTTCACAGGACTTTATTTCAAGTGCATTTTTATTACGTAAACTTGTAAACTAAATGAAATATGTTATAATTCATTTTTCGTTTTATACTTACTCGTTTCTATACGACTACAGGGCCTCAGTTCAACCAGGTGAATACAGGATGGTACCTTTGTGTTCCTCAGAATCTACCTTTTTAATTCTCTCCACATTGAATTCTTTACCAAATAAAATAATGGGACGACCAACATGATTATACCTTGATGGATCACAAAACCAATAACCTTACCACAGAGGCCCTAAAAGAGGGGTTGCAGGGGCCCTAACAGAGAAAATAGCATATGACCCCCAAATAGCTTAATCCAGCAGTGACAAGAAATGTTAAATATCTAATCCTGAAAACTTAGATGGCAGTATCACGGAAGGTCATACCCTAACCTATTTTTTTCAAGTGAAGTTGATGCCAAAATTACCTTCCACACAAAATACTAGCTGCAAATATAAAGTACAAATAGGTCAAAAATAGTAATAAATAAATAAATTGTTGGTACTAGCTTCATGAATCAGGTTGGATACACTACACGAATAGTATGCGAAGACTGGTGCTTGGCCATTTCTGAAGTAGAATCAGGAGCGTATTGGCAAGAAGCAGAAAGCAAGCGGGCAAGACACGACCTCTCTCTCTCTCTCTCTCTCTCTCTCTCGCTATACGGTATATAAAATAGAGAACGGTGAATGTAACTGTGCATTACATTAGAAGTGATACCTTATGCTTATTTTACTGCAGATATGGATCGCCGCAATGGTTGTAAATTACGTGCGAAATAAATGTTTAAGGTAATCTTCCACCATGTCAAAGCGAAACTTCCATTCACAAAACAAGAAAAAGAAAGAAACTGCCAAGACGATAAATATAATTCGGAATGTTGAGGTAGAATCCACGAGTCGCGTACTTAGCGAGTGTCATTGAGTAAATCGCACGAGTTGAGACCAACAATTCTTTTAATCATTCACAGTCTTGCACGTAATATCAAAATACACTCACCTTTTGGATCATATTTTATGAATAATATGACACCCAGGTCCCATGGTCTAGGTCAAAAAAATCCCAGGCCTCGTGATTCAGTCGACTATGATGATTGAGATATTTCAGGATTTCCCAGTTTTATCATCCGAATTTCGGGATAGTGCCTTGAGGAAGCGCTGATCGCTAACTCCCTCATTCATGCCCTATCCTTTCCCGGTTTGAGTCAAAGATGCAAAGTCATGAATTGTGGATTATTTTATGGCCTGTATGCATCTATGGCGTAGGCCGCAATAGGGAATAGTCAGGATATGGGAAGAGGTCGGCCAGGGCCTGTGTGAAGGTAGAATGCTGGTATCCGCCTGATGAAACTGACAAGGAAATCCTGGAGAACTTCAGTCAAGATGGTTTTGAAATCATGTGTTTCCCCAGCGCCGATCCGAAATCCGGCATGCTGGCCATTGGACCATGGGGACTAGGTTTCAATTCAATGAATACATGACAGATGTATTTACCGATTTAGTGATTAAAGCATAAATTATTCCTGCACCACACACATCGAACCAATACAAGCACATTACAATTACTGTCTATATATTTTGTTGTTTCTCGACCTCCAGCATGGCTGTTTGAAGGGGAGTAGAGAAATGTTGGGCAGCCCTCATGTTGTAGCAAGTAACATGTACTGGGCACTCATGTAAATAACTCTCATTTGTCAGTTTGTCATTATAGCGTTCTCTATTGTGAGTGTGCTGCATGAGTGACTATCAGAAAAGTTACCGTCAGACGGGGACATTATAGCGTTGACATTTTGTTTGCAAGTACGAGAAGTGCAGCAGACAGCACGTATTAAGAAAGATAAGTGCAGTGAACTGTGTGGAAGACGTTACAATGTGCGGTTTGAAGGAACTATTGAATCCTGTCAGTATTATAACCTTCGCGATAAATTGTTTTCGTGATAAAAACATCACTCCGGGATGTGTAATGAGTGAACAAGAAAAGCAAATGGCAGACAGTATAATAAAGCTTTTATAACAACATCCGCTAGGAGCACACCTTTCTGTTGAAGTTTCTCTTGATATCGAACAACAAGATGCAGATTCAGCGGGTGACCAACGTGACATCGATACATCAATTCATCGGAATTAGTTAGTCAGTCCGCTTCTGACATGATTTCATTCAAGAAATCGGAACCAATGTTGTCTTCAAGAGATGATGAAAGTTATTGACCACGTACATCGTCGGCTTCAACTTATTAGGGCCATCGGGTCACACTTCTGCACGGAGTAGTGGTAATTAGTACCCGTAGATGACACGCGACACTAAAGACTTTCATAAATTGTGTTTCACTATATTGTAATTATTAGTAATAATTTTTTAACCTAAAGTGTTGTAAAGATTTGATAGCAATGAATGATATTATAACAAGAAGTTATTTGTCATTTATAAATAATTTGACGTGAAAACCCATAATATAGTTTATTGTACAGATCAATATGACATGCTGAGGTAGTTGTGTAAGTTCAGTGCATGAATATTGCCAGCTTGTGTTGGGCAATAGGAAATAAATATTACATTTATTAACTGTCTAGTTTCAATGGATACTTCTGCCTATCCAGGTAAGTATCTCTGGAGTATTTCCGAGAGGCTCTAATGGTTATCCAAGAGTAGTGGTCTCTTGGTGGACGCGAGAGGCAGCTCCTTGGATTTCCGGTTAGCTCTAGAGATCAGTACAGATCTCTTGGGTAATCCGAGAGATCAGTCTACTTTTGGCGTTCTTTGGAGAAGTCAGCGAGAGAACTCATTTCTTCTCTGTGGAAAACCACGTACCTGGCCAAACAGACGCCTAGCAGACGACGTGGATCACCGACAGAAGATCGTAGCAGGATCAGGAATCCTGCTTCCAACGGGAAACCTCAGTAGCCCAGGATCATCATTCGAGTTGTCGCCGGCTCTTCTGGCATCTAAGGGTCGTCGCCTGTTGTTGTCAACGGGGAATTACTGAGCACCTTCTTGCCACCAGAGGGAGCTGTCAGACCACGTTTCCGGATTTCTTGAGGTGGATCTCCTGCCATCAACCTTTTGTGGTAGTTCCGAGACTATTACCGCTCGGGAAAGTCCTGTGTGCTCGAAGCAGGGTGAAGGAACCGTCATAAACTTGTGCACCAAGTCCGGAGAAAATATCGAAAGAATATATCAGTATAGATTATAAAAGAAAAGCAGTAAAATACTGGTTCAACGAAGGTGGTCGGAAGAGATTGTCGTTATCCACAGTCCGTTCAAAGTTTCAGTTAGTTGCGTCCCAACGGCAGTTGCATAAATGGAGAGTACAGTTACAAAATAGGAAAGCAAACCCAGTAGAGTGCAAGAAGAAAATATAGGAATATTTGTTTGCGCTGTTTGTGGAAAAGAGAAAGAACAGAAAAAACGTATGGGATGAAGTTTTAAAAATATGAGCGATGGAATTTGCACACAATGAAGAAGTATCTAATTTTGCAGCATCGAAACCTGGATGTATAATTTCAAGAGACATTCTAGAATTAAAAGCAGAAAAATAACCAATTTCGTCTCCCGGTCATACACGAAGGACGAGCTGGAACTCCAAAAATGTACAACTGATTTTGTCGAATCGAAAACGTTTTGCTGACTATGTACCATCGCAAATTTTTAATACACATCAGAGGACTTTGAAAAGGAGATATAAGAGCTAGACGCACATTATCGTTGGTTAGAGAAAAGCATAGGTATACCATAGCCCAGTCAATCAACGCTCTCACTCACTCTTACACTATCATGCCTACAATAAGTATGGATGGTATGCTGCTCCCAAAACTGTTCATAGTGCTATAAGAACTGGCGGGAAGCTTTGGCCCTACAGTTACTAAACAAATGTTCAAAGCAGAAACCATTACTGTGAAAGCTTCAAAATCCGGGAAAATGGGTAGGCGAGAATTAACAGAATGGTATCAGGAAGCTTTCTTCCCTTTTGCAGAAAATAAGTGCGCTCTAATTTTGGATCCGTGGACAGCATACAATGATAGCTCCTGTTTAGGAGGTATACCTCCCGGAAAGACAATTTAACTTTTTCAAATTCCTCCTGGAACTACAGGAAACATTCAACCTGTCGACAAATTTTTCTTCCGGCAATGGAAATCACTTTACCGGCGACTATCTCAATTATTAGCAGGTCGTGAAGTTTTACTTTTTCCACGTTTTCAGAGGAAAAATATTTCAAAATCACCATCCCTCATTCATTATCAGTTTAGTTCCCCGCTATTTCCCAACATGATCAAATATTCGTGGTTTGCTACAGGCTAAATATTACAGCGACCTCCAGATTTCGCCACACCTCAACAGTTCTGCTTGACGAAGGAAACCACATGTGAACGTGGTGACTGTACTTTAAGTGTACTGATTTGTTGTGAATGGTGCAAGACTCATTGGTGCTTTCATCACTCCATCGAGTGCAATCACTCCTGTAATACGTTCATAGCATAATCTCGTCGTGTGTTTATGTTTTACTACTTGCTTACGACGGTGCATTATTCAGCGCAAACCCTTTACCAACCTTTGAGCAAGGAGAGCTACGCAACGATATTTGGTCTCTAAGTAATACCATCCCATGTTTCTTCCG
>JAGDQP010002406.1:74540-105258 GCA_022664845.1 Lepisma saccharinum
TAGATATATTGAGTGCTATGCATATAGCAAGGCAAAAGTAAAGCATCACGGATCTTGAAACTAGCAAACGTTCCTTTGCCAACGTCTCTAAACATCTATCATTTCGACGTTAGGGACTTGCAATTTAGCGCGACATCGTGCACAAATGGTGACATATCTCCAACGCATTTATTATAGCGTAATTTATGCTTCAGAGAGAGTTCCCTACATAGATTTTTCATTGTCACAGAATTCATGTGGTTTAAAAGGGCAAGTATAGAAATCCCCCTCTTACAAGCAGCACTCTCCAATCATACAATTTGCTGCAATATGTGAATTGGGTACAATTTCGATTATCGGTTGCTAAAGCAACATGACCTACGCAATTACTTCTGGATATATGACGTCATTTGTGACGATGCCTCCCGAACTTTTCATGCCGATAGCTCCGAAACTACGCATTATTTCGTAACCTTCAGAGATACTTTTTTCTTGTTCTGATTTAAGATAAAACTTAGGTAAACTTTATTTTCATATGAGCCAGTCTAGTAACGTTGGATTTCGGCCCGTCACGATTCGCCCCTTATCCATTACAATCCACACCCATACCCCTGCCGGGACTCGAACCTGGGACCTACATGTCGTTGGCTTACCACCGTAGACCGCACGACTACCCGGTCGGCTTTTGATATAAGGAAACACTTTCCGAATTTACGCCTTAATTTAAGAGATAGCATATGCGTCTATGTGCCTTTCGAGGGAACAATCTTGCCTACGCCTTTTGCCCCAAACCTACCTCCGGGCAGAACACCAAGCATCATCATCAATATAATGACAGACCTTATTGTGAGACTATGGTTACATTTTTTTTCTGGGACAAGAAGTGCACACAACAGTTTTATAGCGTCGCAAGAATTTCTGTACATGAGATAAATTTGTTGGATTGCTGCTGTAGTAATTGATTCAATGTCCATTATTTTCTTTCTTTCATTACTGGTTGTATATTCTTCTTTGCATTCTGTATGTAATTTATGTGATTATGAGCTGACGTGCAGTAGAGATAACGCTGGACAAGAAACAAACAAACATCGCTTGCAAAAAACAAATTAACGATTTCTTCTCACTATTTTCAAGAAACTAATATATCTACATTTATTTTTCTGGTTGGAAACAAATGCTGTATACACGATACTTACGTAATCCCTGTCTTTCCATACACAAAATGCTATAAATGTTCATGTTTGGCGCTTTACATATTAACACCGATCCAAATATCCACGGCATTGCAACTTGCGTATTTCCGCCAGTGTAGCCAACTTCGTTTATGAGGCACCAAGAAACAGAGGTAATGTTTGTCATGTTTTTTCACCCCCTATTTCTACTTTGTATCCACAGTTAATATTTTGTGTACAAGGTTAATTTGGCATCAACTTCACGTGGGAAAAATGAGGTAGGTTTCGGTATGATCTTTCGTGATACTGCCTTGTTAGGAACACCAAAACGCTCAAGAAACACCTTGAAAGACATTAATTTTTAACAGTAATTTTATTTATGACCTTTAGGCAACATTGTCTTGAAAGTCGTGATAGGGTTGGAGAGAAGATGTTGGAAGGAAGTCAGTCAGGGAATACCAGGAGTCAGGGAATAGCAAGGAGTCAGTCAGGAGTTTGGAGTTACCCAGTGGTGTGCTCCAAATACTTATCAGGCGGAACGCAAGTTTCTTCACAAGTAAATAAATGCACGAAAAAAAAGCAGCATATTATATATTTACACGGTGGAGCATAAGAATAAACTCAACGAACATATTTGTCGTGGTAATGTTATTGCATGGCATTGAACACTGGCATATCGTCCTTATACAGGGTAAGTCAAAATGATGTACCCGATTTCATAAATTTATTTTGTGAAATATAATGAACATATCTGAATGTAATACATGTGGTAAGAAGGGTAACTCTCAAAGCTTTTTTCAGTCACATCACAAGTGCTCTATGTGAGCACCTCGCGTAACACGACACACATCAAGCCGATAGTCTATCTCCTGCCAAACCTTGTGTAGTGTGTCACGGTCAATCTCTGCAATGGCTGCTGTGATGCGGGCGCGAAGGTCACCCAATGTTGTTGGAAGTGGTGGTACGTAAACACGATCCTTTATGAAACCCCACAAAAAGAAATCACACGGGGTCAGATCGGGGGAACGAGGTGGCCAACGACTGAGAACTCGATCCTCCTGAGATGCACGGCCTATCCAGCGCTGTGGCAATGCCTCATTGAGATGATCCCGAACGCTGCCATGGTAATGCGGAGGGGCACCATCCAATTGAAGAATGAAATCTGCACTATCCTCTTCGAGCTGTGGAAGGAGCCATTGTTGCAGCATATCAAGAAAAACATGTCCTGTCACAGTAGGTTCAAGGAAGAAAAAGGGCCCATAAATCTTTTCAGGGGAAATGGCACAAAACACATTCACCTTGGGTGAATCGCGTTGGTGTTCCACAACTGCGTGGGGATTATCAGTTCCCCAAATCCTTACGTTGTGTCTATTCACATTCCCAGAAAGGTGAAACACCGCTTCATCACTGTAACGTAACCTTTCGGCGAACCCATCCTCTTCCATTAACGTGAGAAAATCAGCACAGAAAGACGCTCGAGCAGCATAATCAGTGTCTCTTAAGGCTTGTAGCAGTTGCAAGCGATAGGATTTCATTTGTAAACGTTTCCGCAGAATTCGCCATACAGTTTTCTGTGGCATTTCAAGTTCCCTCGCTGCCCGGTAGGTAGACTTCTGTGGACTCCGCACAAAACTGGCGCAAACACGTTCCACTGTCTCTTCCTCAGCTGAAGGACGGCCAGTCGATTTTCGCTTACAGATGCAGCCCGTATCTCTGAATTTTTCATACCACGTACGAATGGTTTTTCCAGTAGGTGGGTCTCTGCCATACTTGGTACGGAAATGCCGTTGAACACTCATCACAGAGTTGTTTACATGGTAATCCAGCACACAGAACGATTTCTGCTCTCCAGTCAGCGCCATTTTCGTTAACTGCTTCCAGCGCCGCGTAGCGGTAGACAATGCAACCACGCGGGACATAAACTAAACTCAACTAAACTTTGAACTTTTGCCTTTCCTTGCGCGTAGCTCACATTAAGATATATTCATTATATTTCACAAAATAAATTTATGAAATCGGGTCCATCATTTTGACTTACCCTATACTCAATACTGGGAACCATATGTAGAATAAAGTCACTGTTATAAGACATATTTTAAAAAAATAAGTTAAAAAACATCATGCCTTTCTTAAACAATCTTACTAAAAAGTAAAAAATAATTTTGCTTTCGAGAAAATTACTTTTCAAAAAATTCTATTGTAGTCGGGAAATAGTTTGGAAAAGGTCGGGTCATTTGGCCATCAGTGGCATTTGGTCGTCGGACTATTTTCCGACGGGTCCCCGATTTGCCGGCATAGGTGCGTAACCCCATCCAGTATCCGCCTGCTGACATCGGCCCGACCAAATGCCGACGACGGGCCAACATCGCCTGTCTTGCTGGGTTATAATATAATGTTACTTTATTATTGGTATATATGTATAATATAGCTCTTTATAGTATTTTATAGTATAGTATATATCGTTCTCCATCATACGTATCTCAATATACTATATTATTAAAACATTATTTTTTATTATTGATATATAGTAAGATATATATAGTTTTACATGAGAATTGAAGAAATTATAAAATGATTGTATATGAGAACGCGCCCCTGTTTTTCTTTTTAGGAATGCAGAAATATATATTTTTAAAACTAATATTCTGGAAAATGTGTTTTTTTTTACTTTTTAGTAAGATTTTTTTTGTCTGAAGAAAAGCATGCTTTAAAAAAATATTTTAGTCATTATTAAATGCAATCATTATCAAGAAAATTACTTTTAAAAACATTTTCTATTTATGAATCACTAAAAAGAAAAGCATAGGGCTCCGCTCCCTTGATAGTATTTTAGCCATGCAAACATTATTTTTGATAAAATAGACTGCCAACACTGACAATTGCAGTACTTAGATTCGGGAAAATCCACAGCACTTATGTTGAATAATGTTTACGCCAAGTTTGCAAGTTTGGCGTAGCTAAGTCTAAGTGAATGAAAGCAATTTGCATAATTGATATTTTTTTTAAAAAAATGGCTGGAAACACTGAACTAAGACTGTTTTGCGACTTTGAGCCCATTTAGCAAAGACCTTAACGACACCTTATGCATGTCTCTTCACATTATGGGTCATTATATATTGTGTTATGGGCTGGCAACACTGTTAACGATGTTTCTTGGGAGCGTGAACATACGCAGTATGTTTCTATTGTGTTAAACAATGGTTGTGCAAAGTTTGGTGCTGCTATGATTAAAATAATGGAAGCAATTCAGAAAAAATATAATTTTATAGAAAATAGGCTGGCATCACAGGTAAGTGAGTTGCTTGGCAACGTAGCTCCTTTAAGTGTTTTTGTATTGTGCCCAATAATGTTTATGCTATGTTTGGCGCAGCTAGTATAGAAAATATTAATTATAGTATTGGTATTGATATATGGGGGCAGTTGTAGTAGTAGTAATGTTGATGATGATGATGTACTGTGGTGGTGGTACAGGCACGAAATGAAAACATTGCCACAAATGTAAAGGCTCCTTGGTTCAAAACTTACATCTCCCCTACTCCACGACGCAGACAATTGCCCTTGTAATCAGTGCTCCTCAATGACGTCGCAATTTTCACAACAAATTGGCTGCCGGTGGCCGTTGAGTGTGTGCGCAGTAGTTCAGCCATAGAATGTGAATGGCATAACAAAATATAACTCTATTCTTACCTGAAGTGCACACATGACCAATAAATGCATATATTCTGTGACCTAGTTCACTGTTTAATGCATGCACCTTATCAACTAATTGGGGAACATGCAGACCGAACGTATCACGATACGGGATACAAAGACTCAGTTTTTGGCGTTGCTGCATACACACATTTTTTTTCTTGCCAAGTCGCTAGTAGAAGTTCACTTTGCCGAACTGGTAATATCATTTTACCAAACGTATTGAAAAACTTGCCAAAACACAATTCAAAATCGATGATTTGCACTCAGATATCACATGTAGCTCGTCATTCTTTTGAGGTCAGGTAGCGAGTAGTTTCTTTGTGCTTCTCGAGTCCGCCAAAACGTTGACATTTTTCCACTCTTCCATGTACACTTTGAACACGACCAGTGGGGGTGTCAGTTCAAAACTGGACGTTGGTACCACCGTTTTCCGTCGTTGTTGAGGCCTCTTCCCCAAGCACCAACACTTTCTCGCATTTTATGTACTGATTACGTCACTCTTGAAGGGCGGTGAAGTGAGAGAGGGCTTTCTCGTATTTTTAGTAAACTGGGGGGGGGGCACTACACTGGGTATCACCACATAAACTTAATCACTTCTCACGTTACTAGGTATAAAAAGAAGCACAAGTTTTTAACTTGTTGATAAGAAAACTAGCCATCTTCTTGAAAAAATCGGGAGAAACCCGTTTTGTCAGTCACATGAGTTTGGTTTGGTAGGCGATGACGCCTGGCGGATGAACTGCGAAGTAGAATGCAGCTGAGGATTGCGTGTATGTGATATGAGAGAGAGAGAGAGAGAGAGAGAGAGAAATATATATGTCAATATATCTCATTCGTACCGCTGGCAGTATAATAAAAAAACGTATATGTTGGCTGTAATATCTTGGTGGCCATAAGAAAGTTTCTCGCTGTGGCAATGAAAGAATCTTGCCACAATAGGTCTAAGTTAACTGAAGCAATTTGATCAATTAACATTTTAGAATATGGGCTGGCAACACTGAAACAAGAAAGTAACTATACCAATCAAGAAAGTAATAATGGAGTATTGTATTGTCACCCGACTTAGGACACTATGCAAAATTTCATCATTGTATGAAATCGGGAAATGAGTTAACGTTGCAAATTTGAGGACGCGGTTGAATCATGCTATTAGACAAATACGTTCGTTTTATTGTTCTTTCCTCGCGAGCAATTTTAACAGAAGGTTCAGAACAAATATAAATATTTCACGTAAACCCTTGTGATCCCGAATTACCATCCCAGCATTAGTCTGGTGAGTCTGAGAAAAATCTTTTAAAGAACGTCAATCTAGTTGGCGTTGAAATTGATCCCACTAGCTTCCGAATACAAAACCACGGCTACAGCTACTCGGCAAAAGTATCACAAACTTTCCGTCCTTATGTATCCATTACTTACACTTCTGGAGCAAAAGAAGATATGGACAAAAGTGTAATGTTAAGTATTATTTTTACGATGTACAAATCTGGAAATGAAGGAACTGAATCTTCTGTAAAAATGCAAATTTTGTGTGAAGAAAGGATTGAACCTAAAACTTAATATCAAATCAAAGCATATTATAACGAAAACAAAATAACTAAATGCATTTATTTTTTAAAAATTGAGCGACATTGTTTTCCCTGTCAGTCCTTAGAATTCGCTACTGTGCAATATCTTCTAGGCTGAACTGTGGTTTCCGTCAAGTTATTTCTGTAAAGAATATCGTCGTCGGAACTGCAATACCCCCTATGTGGCAAATCATCAATTTTTCAGGAAAGCCAAAAAACCGGTTTCTGTACTACAGTCTGGAATACAATTTACGTACTTTAAAGTTGTTGTATCTCAAAAAGTAGAAGTTATTTTCACATGAAATTTTTCTACCGTATGCAGAGTACACAGAACTATAAACTGGTGCAAAAACATGAAAAGTTAAAAAATGCCACATAGGGGGTATTGCAGTTGCGACGACGATATTTATTTAGGCAGCCAAGTTTAAAAGTTAGATACTTTTTGTTTAATTGACATTAGACCTTGCAATAGTGGAATTCTTTCAGTTCCATAACGTTAGCAACAGTCAATGATTGCGTGTTGTTGCGCGTATCTCTATGGAATTGACAGACGGGCAAAATGGTGAAGGAAGTATAAAATAAAACAGAATAACCCGCTAAAAATAATCAAAGAAGATAGACAGACACAAGTAAAATCTTCAGTCTAGTTCTCGAAGATACAGAGTATTTCATTAGTACACATACGTTGAAGATACGTGGATTAAACATTAGATATTAACGGTTTGTTCGGCCTTGAATAATGGTTTAGAAGAAACAGCTTGAAATCAAGAAGCGGACGATGAAGAAACGAGTTTAGTTGGCCAAAACAGAGCATGCTTACTGTCTATTGGTATACACATTTAGTTGTATTTTCTCCGTTGTATTCATCATGATATGCAGTATTAATTTTCCAATAGTAAATAATCCAACCGTTTGTTGTGGAATTCGAAGCTGAAACGTACTGCACTCGTCGTTGGTAGGTCGTCACCTTATCCCCTCATCCAAGGAGACACCTCTCTCTCCGGAGGTACTCTTGAACGCAGTTGCCATAATTACAGACGTGTCGTTCCACCATCATATAAGAATAAAGAATACTTTCCTTAATTCTTTGTTATGTAATTTTTTTCCTTCTTTAACACTTTGACCATCGATGCACTATTAAGTTTGTATTTCTCAATAAGTATATGTCGTCTTAGAAAAACGCTTATAAAGCGAAATCTATGTCATAGTTGAAAAGGAAAGTTGGAAACACTTCACATTAACGCCCTATTAACGAAATTAAATGTTCATTGTAATATAGTTTAACATTCAATATGTTTTCAACATGCAAATGATTACATAAGAAACGTAGTTAATTTTTTTCTATTCGCTTTTAAGCACAATTTTTATGCAATTAACTTGGAAATACATATGAGAAGCGTAAGTTGGGGCACAGTTAAATATAATAGTTAAAAACCCGTCACATAAACGTCCTATCAACGAAATCAAATTTTCGTTGGAATATAGATTAAAATTCAACGTGTTTTCAGCATGCAAAAAAGGACACAAAATAATAGTTCATGACATTTCATTAGCTTTCAATTAAATTTTATTCCGTTAAATTAGAAAGAAACCCATGAAAAGAAATCTATACCATAGTTGAATATAACAATTGAATCCACGTCAAACAAACATCTTACAACAATATCAAGTCTTTGTTGAAATATGATTTAAAATTAATCGTACTGTTTTCAACCAATAATAATTATGAATCAAAGAAATAAACCAAAATTCAACGTTCAAACACGTTTCTGTGTTACTGGGGTAGTAAAGTCTTATAATGAAGTATTCCCTCCAATTCTAGGTGGCAAAACGTAAGAACATTACTAAGGAATCATAGTACAACACTGGAGCAGAGAATATCAACTGTACAACAAATCTTTAAGAAAACCTTCAGCCGGTAAAGACTTGTACTTAACAAATTTTGTATTAAACATTTGTACGGTAAGTTTCAAGCAATTCGAAGTTCAACTTAAGTACCAAAAACTGATTGACGCACACTGATGAAAGAAAGTATATTATTAGAATTCAGAGCAACAATAATGATGTGTCTAAAATGAAATTTGTCCTGAGGATGTGTAAGAACGGCCTGTCGGATATACTAATAAATCAATGATGTCATTAAAGATGTATCAATAATAAAAAAGGTCGTGCTAGATTTGTTGTCAAAAGATATCCTCGCTTGTCTCCATTTTTCTCACTGATTCCTGGAATTCATAATTCCTGATAGGGAGGAGCTCTGGTAGTGGTAAGAGGAAGCATAGGTTTACTGTATGATTGTAGTAATGACCAGAATTCTCAGATTATTGGCTACGGAAATTCTTCATATGATCCATGAGACAACATTATAAGAAAATTTGTGTGTGATGCTCAATTCCATAGTAAAGAATGTTCACAGCTTTCTTTCACTAAATGGTAAGTGTAAATTATTACCGTAATGGTGAGAGGACACTGAAAGCAGATGGTCCCAGAATGGCACTGTCAGAAAGACTGTTTTCTGTTGAGAGTCTATACCGAGAAATTGTGTTTTAGTTCCACAGATAAATATATAGCCTGCACGATCCCTCGATTTCTACCTTTGTGGATATTTCAAGGAAACGGGATAATCAAATCATCCTTAAATAATTCAATGGCTGTGTTCAAATATCTAATGATATGTAGATGACTTACCGGTTGGAACAGTGCAGAGGATATTTGCAACTATATTTCGTCGTGTAAAGTGCACAATGGTAGACCTTTTCATCACTTGTTTAAAACACTTCTACTTCCCTCAATAAGATGTGTTGTTTCGTGAATGCTGCATATTATACGTAAACTGTATAGAAGCATCTGTATAGTTGTGTACTGGTAATAATTAAGATTGAATGAAACAAATGCATATCGTTCAAAACAATGACGGATATGTTGATGCATCATGTGTTAAAATAATGTGCACTATTGAAAACAGGTTTTTGTTTTGTCAGAACTGTTCAACAGAATAATAATTAATTCAGAAGATGTTTTACAATTGTGACAGCTAAAATTAATTTGCACTAAAGGGAAAGAAATGCTGCATTGACTTTGCAACACGACCAAATCACTCGAACCTCGTGGCACCACAAGCATAAAGGAACACGATCAAGGTATTAAAGGTATTAGTACTCAGTTGCCTCTTGTGAAATGTACCGTTGAAAGGAAGACTGCAACGTTGGAAGGATGATAAATGATATTTTAGAGTCACTTTATTGTGAAAATGATCCATTTGGAGAATGTGTGTTTGTGTGTGAGTATTGGTGTGACAGTGAGCAGGTTCATTTTTTAAAATGTCATCGTAATGGCGAATACTAAAAACAAAAGTAAAGTTTTCAAGGACATTGTGGAGGTAGAAATAAAAGAACTTCTAGTGAAACAACAAACCTGCTTCTCTTCTTTTTCTGTTCCATTATCTCTGTTCATTCTAGTGCATGAGCAATGCTTCGCAGGGCTGTTGGTTCTTGTGAAAAATGGTCCTTCGTTATTTGAACTTTAAATTTCTCCACCGTCTATCAACATAGAACTAAAGTTCTTCTTGTGTGCTTGTTGTAATATTATATACACAAGGTGTCATCAAAATCAAAGGGAACTAGTCTAATATATTTTTAAAACTAAATCTAATTCCTTTTATTTGGCCTCCATCCCTTCTAAACAAGATCCATTTTGTATTGACCACTTCTGGTATCATAGAAACGTACTCAAACACTGCCTTCATGAAGACGCCCTAGTTACAACCTTCGATCCATCCTGAATAACCTTTGGTATGTCAAGATGCCCTTTATTTCGCTAATATTTCAGTTTGCGGACAGCCATTTACAAGATGCTCCTTGTGGTCAGGAGTCGCCAATAAGTCGGGTGAAATTGGTAACAATACGAGACATGTTCAAATCGCTCTTAAGTATTGTTTGAGCTGCTCCAAATTATATTCTAATACTGTCAGCAACTTTCCTGATATTTATTCGGCGATCTATATGAACGAATTGTCGAAGGTTTCGTCTTCAGAAGTTTGACTGATACGTGCCTGTCTCAGCTTCTAGTTTTTGTCCACATATGATCTGCCCTTTTTGAATTACAAGTGACACTTAAAACATTTGGTTTGGCCAATGGCTTCATCACCGTAATAAAACGCTAAGTATCTAAGAATTTTAGTGATTATTTCTCTTAGTTTGATGTTCAGAAAACCTTTCGTTCTAACTTTCAGTCCATGGTTAAATCGAAGAATGCAAGAACAGGTTGTAAGGAAAATACAAATACTCGTACCTCAACAGCACTTGACGCCTAGCAAAGGCCGGGATTCTGTCAACACTTCTGTCAAAGCGGGATCTTAATTTCATTGAGTAGTCGGCGCATAAGGTTTCACTTTAGTGCCTCCTAGTATGTTCGTTTTCAGAAAGTAAATACTATGCTCCAAGCAGAGATAAACGAATTTGCACACTTCCTTAATGGTCACTACAATTCGGTTCTAAATCCACTAAAATCGACTGTGGCTTTCATATTGCGTCTAGTTGGAAAAGTATTGTCAGAATATTCCAAGTGTAAGTCAGCTGACCATACTAACTACAGGGAAGCACAAAGCAAAATTTGGAACAAGTCGGACAAAGTATAAAAACTTCCAAATAGCGGTATAGCTGACCGTTTCGTTCGTAATATTGCGTACCGAAATCCATCACCTCTGATATTTCCGTAGAGGACATAATGCATATGTCGCCGTACGTTGCAACATATACATAATGCCATGAAACCCAATGAAGCTCAGGAGCCCACTTAATCTTTAGATTATTGGAATTCGACAGTAGACGAATCAAAATTGACACTTCTTTTGTCATATGGATATGATGGATATCACCTTTCCTGGCGAAAAACGTTTAGTGACTAAATGATTTGTTCCCACTATAAAGTAAGATTCCATGGTATAAGGTTACTTTTCATTGTATAACATCAGCTTTATTCTTGTTATTTGTAGTTCAATAACCGTTAGAAAATACTAAAACATTCTTGATAACGAAATACTGCTTACTTTGTTTAAGGTTTAAGGTATTGCGCTGTTTCCCTGTAGAACAGATACACAAAGATCTAATTTGAACTTTAAAGAACACCTACGGGACACATTGGACCGATTGGCCGTGTCCTGACCGGTGAGCTCAGTATATCTGGTACAAAGTTTGAAATATGAGTGTAAAATACCAACACCAAGAATTCGAATAGTGCAGTAGACAATGATCATCGTCATATCAGAACAAGAAGAGCTCATGAGACGTTGACTGACTTTTTCGTAGATCTCTCTCTCTCTCTCTCTCTCTCGAGTCCATTCGTCAAATTTTCCAAAGGTTTTATTGCTGACAGCAGAAGATTTTAGCTGTGCGCAGCAGGAAATAGAATGACTGTGCTGCAATGGCATAACAATGCTGCAATGGCATGTCAAGCACTCCTTTCTAGGTTAATTCTGATTTGTATAACAAAAAGATAACACGCTTGTACCGCTAAGAGACATCCAAAACTTTGATGCAGATGATGAAATGTGCAAGCCACACATTCCATGGCTTAATCAAATGTCGTGCAGAAAATTATGAATGTTTAGCCATTTCAGGCATAACTTTCAAGTCTCTAGATACATCTCTTTATGAGTTTTGTAGCGTCAACTTGCTGAAGGAAGAGCTTATGTTAAGAACACTCAAAAACCGAAGGTCACAAAAAATGGTAGGGAAAAGACTACATTTATGTAAATTAACACTTCGCATCTACTTCATTCTCTCTTCATTCATCTGCCTTTGCGAAAGTGTTTCATATACGTATAAAACACGATAGATATAAGACTGCATTACGTATTTCCTTATTATTAGCTTGGTTTCAATGTGTACGTCATTACGCAAAAAACATTTGTTGTATTCCAAATCTGCAGTCATCAGAAGCAAAATCCCTGATTCGGTCTTCAGAATATTTTTTCAAACAGTTTTGTCTACACTACAATCTTCCTCGTTCAACATCATCTAGCACGAGAAATAGTGGTTATCATTTGTATTCTCCTTTCTAACATCTATTACTAACAAATGTTAAAGATGAGAGGAGCATCAACCGCAAGTATCGATTTCTCCATCATCTTCTTACCCTTCGCATCCTCCAATTCTTTTTTAATGTTCTTGTTTGTTTCTATTATTTACATCTACGACTCATAACAGTCGAGTTTTATTCTTGTTTCTCTTTTTCTCTGTGGTTTGCTATTAAAACGTGCTCTCAGAGGAAAAGATACAAAAAAAATTCTACGAACATAGTACATATTCGTTTCAGTAAAAGTTACCGTCAACCGCAATAGCTTTGGGTACTGAAAACTGTTTTTTTTTGTCAATGTTTTGTTATGTATCATATCAAGTTGAATTTCTTATTTCTTATACCATTTTATATACTTTATAACGTATTAATCTATGTTGGAAATACATGAATTTAAATCCCATATATGTGCCTAAAAGTAGCCACAAAAATTAGGATAATTTTGGGGTAAACTGTTTTTGAGCTCGTTGCTGAAGTATTATATTTGTAGAGGTAACACTGTACACATGAAAATTAAGAGAAGATAGTACCTTTCACTTGGTGACTAAATCATGAAAATTGATTAATATAGAACAGAGTTACTAATAATTTTCATTTTGCGTTACGTACAAAAGTTTTGTATTATAGCTACAGACTTGAAGTTAAATTTGTATTGAAAATAATATTTTGGAAATATTACAGTATGTTTGTAATCGCAATTTTATTATTTATTTATTTATTTATTATTTACCTTCCACAGAGAAATTCATTCTCCACTTAATGAAGGTTTACACTGCTACAGTTATAGTATACAATATATAAAGAAAAGAATATAAAGACAAAAAAAAAGAATAATAAGAATAAATAACAGCAACACAAAAAATACAAACTTAAATCTCTAATCTAATACACCTATAGACTTAAAATAATTCATAGTAAAGAGTAACATAAGAAATGTTTCAACCTTCATACATTAGATAAAATCATCAATAAATTCCATAAATATTACATCGTCCGTGTATCAAACAATACACACATACATACATCACATTAGTCACACGTAAATGCATACATACACACATATTACATACATACAAATACATTCACACATACATACATACACACATACACATACCCATTACATATACATAACTTTACTCATTTGCAAATAGCTAAATATTTGGAACAAATCACTCAGTATATAGAAATGTTTTTGAAAGTTGCATATTGAAAATTAAAATAGAATATTAAAAATCAAATCTGTAAAATGATCTCAAAATACGTTCGAAAACTGAGAAAGCTAGTGCAAAATCTATACTAGAACATTTGCACAAATTATTGTACTCGGAGCACATTCTAAGTAACGGTGAATGTTTATATTGTTCTGTGTTTGGCTTTTTGTATGAAAAAAGATACTTTGTCCGTGTATTTGCTCTTTTGATGTTAAAACAAATCAAACTCAAAAAATGACTGTTATCAAACTTTCCATTAACTGTTTTATATAAAAATATTTGCTCACTTATTCTACGTCTGTTATAAAGGCTAGTATAATTGAACTCGGCTAGTAAGTTATTATATGAGATTCCATTTTCAATTGCAGATTGTTTATACTTTTTATAATATAAGAAACGTAAAAAGCGTTTCTGAATCGACTCCACTTTTTTCACATGAAATTTATGAGAGGTTGACCATATCACTGAACCATATTCTATTTTACTTCTCACCATACTATTAAAAAGGATTTCTGCTGTTTTGTTTATGTAATAGCTAACTAGAAACAACCAAGTAAAACGAGCTATACCCTTCAGACCTTCAAAAAAACTTCTTCGGAAGCTGAACATTAGGAACGAAACAGAAGTTTAACATAAATTTAACAAATTGTTTCTCTTTCATAGCTGAAGTCTGAGATAAATGAAGATATAAATAATCCAAAGAAACAGTTTACAGTTGCATTAGAACCAATGTACACAGTGAATCTGCATGATGAGCCATTGAAAAAGAGATCATGAAAACGGATCTTTAGTAAAATTGTGATACAACTGCTAAATATTTTAGACGAAGTCCTTCTCTCACATGTTGTACCAAAAGAAAATTTGTTATATTCTAACAATATGAACGAACAACACACATCAATGTTCTGTGAACTTCACAACCTACACTGGCACAAAGACTCAAAGTTGTATCATTAACAAAAAACCAACAAAAATAGCCAAATTTTGGTGTGTAAGTTTTTCTGAAAGTTCTCCCATGCCCAAAGTTACATCAGTTAACAGACATTGACAATTCTTTAAATTTTGAAATACTTCAATTCGTTATATCTGGTAGCTGAAGAGTGCGATTGTTATTGACTACGAAGATCTACAACAATCCACCTTTTGTACCATTAATGGTATTCCAATCTTTGTTATAATAAGATCTTCGTTCTTCTGGCAAGATCAGAATTCTCCACAAGAAACAATTGTTGTACAAATCTGTTAACTTTGAGTGTTCATAAACTTTTTGAACATGGGGAGTGTGTTTAATATTTTCTTTATTGACTTATGACCTTGATTTCAAGGTTATTAAGAGAACGTAACTTACTAGTTTTCTGTTTAATTATTCTTAAAATTATACGCTGTCACAATCCTAGTAAGAATGGAAATATTCTAAGATTCCCTTAACTTTTCAAGTTCTTTCAGAATATTATATTTGGTTCTCTGTAATTGGTTAACAAATTGTGGAGATATTTGCAGCCAATTGCTCCAATGTGTTTTTCTTTTCTTTTTCACTTTGTAGAGAACCTGAATTTTAGTTACATTTGCAAGATGTACAGAATTCTTGGCTAATTACTCTGTGGTGTAATTTTACATTTAGTGATGGTGTGCTTTCACTTACATAATGAGTTTAATACTGAATTTTATTCCTGTGTTTATTACCCATGTATAGCAACTAATAACACTGTAAAATGTACCATTCCTGCATAAATTTTGGACACGTATAGCTTTATGTACAAGAAAGGTAAAATCCAAACAAGTACTATCGGGAGCTTATACTGTTTATCTGTGAATAAAAATTGTGTACATTTGTCCTGAGACTAACTCTATGTTTTAAGCTTTCGGCTACCCTCGGTACAGGCGTTTTACGGTACTCACCATCGTAGATCTGAAACCACTACCTCACATACAGTACCAAATCAGTCAAGCTTTCTGCAATGAGATCTCACAAATTTTCAATCACCATACCTCGTAGTTTAAACTTCTGGTACGTCAGCAATAAAAATTGTTTATTTTTCTTACAAAAAGCTTCAAAATCCAAAATGTTACTGTTTGTTACTCATTTTTTAGCCTAATTTTTGGTATGTACGAATTCATTTTGAGAAACGATATTTCAAAGTGCACCTCAGGAACTAAATAATGGTTATGATTCAACTCTCTAAGTCTTTTCTATTTTTAAGATATTATCACTTCCGTACATAGCTGTGCAAGCAAAACTACCATCCACCATGTGACCGTCCCGGGATAACTAAGTACAGAATAATTTTTTCAATAGTGGTTCTCATATCCTCCGACATGTAGAACCACATGTATTGATTCTTTTCTTAAACAAAGATGCAACCCATTTTTTTGAAATTGGATAATATGTCACAGAATGATGCTCTTACCTTAGTCTTACTTTAAATAATTTCGACATTCACCTGGTGTGACTGAGGAAAACCATGAAAAACATCAATCAGAATGGATAATGTGGGTAGGGCTCAAAGTTGCACCATATCTTTATTCCTAATATGAGATCTTCTAATTTTGTCTCAGGGCTCAAGTAGTGTCAGAAGTTATGTATAACTACCACAGTAGAACACTCGTTGATTCAACGTTGATAAAACCGTTTAATGTCCGCCTTTTCAATGGTTGTATACAACCAAGAAACGTTGAATTAACGTTGGATCAACGTTTTTTGGTTGTATACAAGAAGGCGGACATTAAACGGTTTTATTAACGTTGAATCAACGTGTGTGCTACTGGGGTAACTCCAGTGAAAGTTGGGCACCATATTTTTAGGCCTATGTAATATGACACCAAAACTATCACGTGGTAGGAGCCACGTTATTAACTTACCTGTGTGATACCAGACTGTCCTTACAGTTGATAAAAGCTAACTATATAAAACACCAATGCTTTTGCATGACCCCAAACGCTTGAATAATCAACTGTGTAAATGTTGATAACAGTGAGACGAGTATCAAGCGTATTTGGTAAAATTGGTAATTCTTTCACTTGTTAACACCGTGTTCTTAATCTTTATAGCTTATATTTGATAATGCAAGCGTTTGAGTTTTGTATCGTGTTTTCATTATCTGTGAAGACAGCCTGGTATCACCCAGGTGAGCCTATGTTTGATTCCCATAACGTAAAGTAATGTAACAACGATACAACTTTCGCCACTGATTGTGACCTTGTTACATCGCGTTGTATGCCCTTGCTATGTTCCTGTTTCGTAATGATGCAAGTAAAAAAAAAAGAAAAGAAAAACACTTTTTATAAAACTTAGGTTCAATTGTAAACAAATGCAAATGTATAAGACACTGTCAATACGTACTCTGTCACACGTACAAAACACTTCAAACAACGTACGGTTCATTACTCATTCGGAACCACATCCTCAGAGAACACTATTTGCTTGCCTATAGAGTGTCAGTTAATCGAAACATTTGGACTCCATAATTATCTTTGTCTTTAAAGCGAAACTCATAGTACTATGTAATGAAATGGTTTGATCGCGTACTCAGAATCTGAAAGTTTTTATTTTAAAATCTGCACAATTTCGATTTATTTATATCTCAGGATTTTAAACATGAAATGCGTTATTATCATAGATGTTTTTAATAAGTCCGGAGCTCTGTAATCCAGCTGTAGTTAAGTTAAGTATTTTTCAACAGAGTGACAGATTAAATTCTTTAATACTTCTTTTTCTTCCGTTGGACTTAGTTGCTTTCTCGTAGGGAGGTGAATGTTTTCCACAAAAATAAATTTTCTGTGTTACCAATGCAAATGAATAGCCTAAATACGTTTTAAATTAATATATTTGATAACACCACGTTAAACGTTACTTTTGGTCTCGGTGAAAAACAATAGATTGTTGTGGGTGACGTGGATGGAGGATGAACTATTATAAATTAACGTACACACACACTTCCAGTTTCCTACAAATTATTTCCACTTACATTTGTTTCCATTATGTATAGTTTTTCCTCATTCTCTCTGTTCCTACAGCTACCCCAGAATGCAGGAATGTTTTCTTGAATTAAGGACACGGTTGCTTTTCTTCTTTTCCCACCCCTTCCTTACAATGATAATGCAATTTGAAGCTTGAGTTTCCATGAAACTCTCATCAAACCATAAAGTTTCAAGGTTTCCTGCGTAGGTGATTCGAGAGAGATAAACTTTCATACGAATGACATTCCACATAAATTTCATTCGCAAGACTGGTCATATTACAGTGCATCGTTGCAAAAGCCGAGTTATTTCTTCTAGCTTTGACGTCTGCGGATGGATAGTACTTTCACTTTCATTATACAACGCATAACAGTGGCCATGCCCGTGAAAATCTCTTTCCCTCTCCCTCTCTCTTCCCATCTTCCTTTCGTCTTCCATCTACGTCCTGGAAATGTGCCAATGCATGATTACTTACAGGGAACCAATGAAGCAATGAATACGTCAACTCCTCGACCACTGGCAAGTAAAGTTTTTGAGTTAGGTCTCTGCAATTCTTGAAACAAAAAGAAAAAGAAAATCGGTAAAAAAAAACTTACATGTCACTAGACGTGACAAATCACTGGACACAAGAGATCGGGGTGAGGGGAGATCTGGCTGAAAACAGGCAGAATTTTTGTGGAAATTCTTGGAAATCTGTCGGAACCATGGGACAAAAGTTTGCAACCAATTCATGAGAATACACAGAAAGAAACAAGGAAACTTCAATAGTTCGCTCTGAAATCGTATTTCAAGGTTTTCCATTCAGAGTGAAAATAACCAGGATTTGTTTTTACTTCAAAGAGAATCATTCATGCTAATTAATTTCTTGGAGTCAAGCAGAAGAAAATGCTTCAAAACGTTTAGTTTCTCCACAAAAGATTTAATATTAATTAACAGATATTCATTAATGAATTAATCACCTTATAAAGGATATTCAATTCAATGCATCATTAACATGAAGTAATGGAAAAGTCGCTTACTAGGCAAGATACACAACTTTGAATTCTGTAAACATTAATCATAAACCTAAATTGAATTTTATTTGTGGCCTTTAGGCATTTAAGACTCAAGACGGGATAGAGAGGGCGAAGATGTGGGAAGGTGCCGGCCATGGCATAAGCTGAAGACACCATCCCAGCATTTGCCTGGTGTGACTGAGGAAAAAAACTGGAAAACCTCAGTCATGGTGGTCAGCCGCTGGGTTTGAACCCACGATCTTCCGAATGCCAATGCAACGTCCTACCACTAAGCCACGCAGCCGTTCGATGATTAATCATCGAGTGAAGTTTGTAGTCGATTCTTTAAATTATGCTAAGCGAATGACGCATGGTACCTTGAATCGATGCTACGGTCTTCCTCAATGGAATTATGTTAAACTTAATGGGATATTACATTATGGAAAATATACTCATGACTATTCAGCTACTATTAAGCGTTGACGCTTCAGATTTTATACATTGATAGAAAACACTTCTTGACCATAAATCACAGCCAACAACTTACTTGAAATAGCTGAGTATTTTTCTACAGAACATAACTTCCAAAGATATATCATTTTGAACTGAAATGGCGTAAGTAATTAGTATAACTCTGTGCAGGAATAAAACGCAAAGATTAGAAAATAATTTACCTTTCCTTCGATAACTCCAATTTCCAGACAGACTTGACTAACAACACTGTGATTCTAAGCCCTTTAATTATTCCTTTCTGCCTAAAATGTATTTTAATACCATGAAATAAAATGCATCATTATTATAAATACGTTTCACAAGGCGAAATAGGAACTTAGTTTTATATTACGCTCGAATAGATTAATAACAATTTTGAAATTTATATAATATGTTTGTCCACAAATATCATATATCGAGCTGGATAAAAAAAAGTCTTATAGTGGAATACAAACCGAAACAGGCGTAATGAAAACAACTTCAGTACTATTTCGTTGCAGTGATGTGTTTCTTACTTCGCGTACAATTGAATTAATCAGTGTTTGATCCTCTATTACTACAAAGCGATAAAATGATGACAGAAGATAAAATGACAAGGCTCAAGAATTTTCTTGTATGAGAAAGGACGCCAAGAATGAACTACCGTAACTTGATTTGAAATTTCACATTGTTCACTGATTACCTTCTCTACAACATTTATTAGAAGAGCTTAGGAACAAACAAGGTATAATTTCTCGGACTAGAAAAATACGTGTGTAAAAACAAATCATGTTGTCAAATGTTTAGTCTTATAGCTGTCTTACTGGAACTAAAATCTACAGAAAAATCATAGCATGTATGGAAACGACACAACGAGAATGTTAGGAGCATAGATTCGTAACCATAATAACATTTTGCGAAGATGCTTCTACGATTATTAACGAAAAGATTATAACGAAACAGAAACAGAAATATTGTAGAGGTCTAGCTTTGATTCTGAAGAAGACAAAAACAAAGGATGTTATTGGCTTATTACGAATAAAGGGTAAGATAAAAGGATTGAAGAAAATCACCTGCTGAATTTCAAAATGAAAATAAGATAGAACTTTGTGTAAGTGAAACTTTTTCATACTAATGTTCTACAAGGAAAGGAGATTTATCCTATGAGATTGAAATTATTGTCTCTTAGAAGATTTTAATCTTTGTTTTAATTGAAGTATTTCAAATGTTCTCCATTAAATCTCCACTCACTACTGAAGTTGATCCAGAAGCCTCAGAAATGCTCATTGTAGAATATCCCTACATATGTATTCAACCTCTTTCGTTATGCCCTTTTGATAGCACTATATGTGACTTTTTTTTATTATTTTAATACTGTTCTCAAAGAAACATACCTGAAAGACTATAATAGGATGGACAACTCACATTTTTAATCCGGGACATGACATAACCTTCAAACAAGCTACGCACAGCAGATGACATGACCTTCAAACAAGCTACGCACAGCAGATGGCATAACCTTCAAACAAGCTACGCACAGCAGATGACATAACCTTCAAACAAGCTACGCACATAATATGACATAACCTTCAAACAAGCTACGCACAGCAGATGGCATAACCTTCAAACAAGCTACGCACAGCAGATTACATAACCTTCAAACAAGCTACGCACATAATATGACATATCCTTCAAACAAGCTACGCACAGCAGAAGTTCTAATATTGTCAGTGTGGGTTTCATCGTGTTGGAACTTCATCATTACTCACTCAGTACCCTGGCGGGCATTATACGAATAAATAACTAGACGACAACGACGCTGCATAGCAAACTAAACTCCAAGATCGAGACTACTATATTACACCAGACAGGTCTATGTTCTTTTGATATCAAGTATAACATTTTCATTGAGTACCATCAGATTTTCCTGCTCTGCGTTTAGAAAAGTAAGTAAGTATGCTTATGTTATAGTACATGCAAAATTAGAAGACATGACCGGAGAAGCTGCAATTGCAACAGAATGCACATGAAAATCACTACAAAAATATGTTCAGAAAATACAGTAGTTTACAAGCTTATAAGATTTACTGCGTAGAATAGAATATCTGTATCAAAGAAAGAGACGTAGTAAGCTTTTTGCATGATGATATATTGTTAATAACTAAGCAGCAGCCGTTAGATAAACGCTGAGAACATGGAAGTCGGATGCAACTCCTGCTACGGAAGAGCTACTGATTGCAGTGTTCGTCTTGGTTGTATGAAACGACAATACGATGAAGTATTCTGGTGTAACATATAGTTTAAATTAAAATGAATGAAACGTTGGTAACTTGTATATATATATCGTATCTCGACTTAGTAAATGACACAAAAATCTATTCTTTCAGGTTTACTCGTACGAAACTTCTTTCAGTGTTGAAAAACTTTATTTTGTGAATTTCTTCATATATCTTATTTTGCAATCTTTTGGAACACATAGTGCAGAGACGCGAACGTTTCTTTTGTAGGCCTAAGTACATCCATTTACTTTTCAAACGGAACGAAACGCAAATGAGGCCATTTAGAACGCTGTTTAAGTAAAGATATAGATAAATATTGCCTAAAAAGTAGTCGAAAGTTCTTGTGTTGGCTAAGAAATACTACAATACTAGTAGATGAAGCCTGTTTTGGGTCATCGCGCCATGCACAAACGAAATGAAGTAGTAATTGAGTGCACAGTAAAACAGAAAATAACAAAGAAACTAAACATATCTGAATAAACATAATTATATTGTTTGTTAGGTTCGTTCCACGCTATCCAATTGAATAATTTTGAAGTGTTTACCCTCATTATACAATCCATACGGCTTGATTTCCTGGTGTACTTGGAACAAAACATTTATACTTTATTGACTTACACCAAGACTGTGACCGTACAACAACATATATTTGACGCTGTTGTAATGGATGATGCAACTTAGATTCTCCTTCCAAAAACTTTCCCCTAGTTTCGAAGGAAAGACGCTTACAAATCATTTTTGTTCTTGTCGCGGTCTCCATCGCCGTCTTTTGAGTCTTTGATGGAAAAAGAACAACACGTATCTAAGTTACATTGAACCAAGAAGACTGCTATTTTTTGTTTTTGCAATTGTGGTAATTTAGGAGCTGTAACTCATACTTACCCGTCTGCTATCTTCGCGTGATTGTATTTTTAAGGATGTTAGTCTTGAAATCATATCTATCGCTTATTTAAGCTTTTCGTTGGCTTCTTTGTTTCAGTCAGATAAAATATAGTAGTGATAGTAAAACTAATGTTACAATGCTCTCTATTATTACAACTTAAATTACTGAGAGAAATATTCTAATAAAAATAACATTATATATACCAAGCAAATCTTAACACGCCCATTAAAAAAAAGCATTTTTGAGTGCTCCATATATTTCTACTTCATTGAAAATTATATCGTTTTGCTATATCATCGTGAGCTACAGCACACGTAATTTAAGACTTACTCTATACGCCTAGCTTTGAATTTGGAGAAATTATACTAGTATAAATATTTTAAGAATTTCTACATTTCTAGAAATAGAAGTGCAATTAAAAATATGAAAATAATGTTAAAAATATGAATTATAAAGATCACAATATATCTTTAGTGCCCACTTTCTTACTTTAAAAATAAATCAAAATGGTTTGAAGGTAGGTTGCACTGCCAAATACGACATTATCACTCCACGTAGAATACATTGCTAGTAAACGCCAAGTCCCTATGTTCGTTGACATATACTTTCCCCTACTTGCTTCACAAGATCATATGATATCACATCTACACATGCAAGTATCTTTTAGTAAAAGCGAATGCTTTTGTGTTACATAAGTTATACATTATAACAACCACTCTCCGAATAACTTCTATAAAGGAACAACTATCAGGGAAGATTAAGGTGGTTCCATTGGTAGGAAACATTGCGATATTGATTTTCTAAAATACAAAAGAATTTTACTAAGATATTAGGGTGAGACAAGCAAGGAGGAGTAATAATAGCTGATCAGATAGATAGAATGTTTCGTGATGAGGGATCAGATTTAGTGAAGAATTAAATGATTCATACTGCACTACTTGATGCAAGATGATGTGACAATGTACTAATCAAGGAATTTAAATAGTATTTTTTTTCACACACAAGTTTTCAGCCTGATTTTTCCACACTAGACTTCCACACGGGTGAGAAAATGTTCTTACATAGATGCAGACAACGAAAACAAAGAAACAGTTACTTTTAGCGAATAATTTGCCCACTTGGCAAATTGGAGATTCAAAATGATATAATAACTTTTCAACATCACAAGTATATTGATGTTAAAATAGAGTATGTTGGAACATTTTATGTATGGAAAGTTTTAGCAGTGATGTATATGATTGATGAAAAATGAAAGAAAATATGTAAATACTTTTCCCGAAGAACTTAGCGCTTTTCTAGTAAGTTGTGAAATAAAATGCACTCTCTAGTAGTAGCATATAAGCAGCTTATCGATTGTTTATCTACGTATCACAGCAAAACAGCTTTAAATATTATGCATTGTTGTTAATTATAGAAAGAAGAAAAGAAGGAACTCAGCAGGTGCTTTGTAAGTGACCAAATTGGTAACAGCGTTGACACGTGCCTCTCGTACGTGGAATTAGGCTGGAAATAAGGCTGTGGTGTCTATAATAATAATAAATCGAAATAAGAAAAACAGCACATCATACGCATAACAAAGATCTTGTCATAACACTTCATTTCACAAGGTACCTTCATTGATGGATGTTCAGAGAAACCTGTCAACGCACATTTGAAAGAAGGAGAAACGAAATAATGGAGTTTCATGGCTGATTTGTAGAACAATAATTCCTGGAATTTTGGGAGAAATGAAATTTCCAAGCACACATTTTTTTTTACAACAGCTTAGATCATCGGTGTTCTTATCTGTGTGTTATATATGTTAACCCTATATAATAAAACCCAATCATTTCAACATTCCAAAAAAAATATTTCCTAGAATTTTTCCGAAGTAATTGCCTTCTGGTTGAAATATCGTTTTTCTCTCTTCCTCTCATGTGATATGCCATATCATGTGAGACGCGTCATTCACTTTCGCTTTTTTGGGTTCGTGGCATCGAAGCCCACCCATACTTCACGACAATGGAAACCTTTTGACGTATTCCGTTCAGACCTGTATTTTTCTCGTCTCCATTCCGCTTCTTTGCAATTTCATGTGGAACGTGCACAGAAATTGGAATCAACGGTAACATATATCTGTACCTGGAAATTTAAAGCACAAGGTCAATATCAGGTTGTTTTTTTATTGTATGGACTCTTTTAACTTCGTATCTGACTGTTTCAACGTTTCTATTCCCTTTTGGTAGAGTTTTGAGAGTTGTATGATAACCTATGGATTGTGAATGTAGAATGGTTAAACAATTTAACGAGGAAATAAGCTCATTTTTTTCTTGGTAACGCTCTGTAGATATTATTAACGAAGGAAATGAACAAGTATTAGTCAGTCGTACAAAACATTTTAAACTCGAGTAAATTGACAAATTCAGTTAACCATTAACAGAAAAATAAAGTACCAATAGGTCTGTACTTCAAGTTTCAAAACGACAGTGCTCTAAAAGTGCCAATAACTGGTACATTTACCCTATTATTAATTTATCTATGACCCATAGATCAACTCATGGATTAAGTTAACTCAGGGTTAAAATATTTCCCGCAACTGATTCTTAGTCTTATGACGTTCTCGGAAGAATAACATTTCTCACGTTATAATAGTGCAGTTAGAAACTTGAACCCCGTGTATAATAGTAGGGGATGTTTTTTATGACTCAAAATGAAAATCTAGGTCCTACGGTTAAAGTTTAGCCTGGGTGTAATTTTTTATTCGTGACCTTTGGTCGCCATCTTGGAAAATGACCGCCTTCATAATTTATTTCCTTTTAAATACAATTATTATAAATAAACATTGTTTTCTCTGCTTGTACGGGCAATTTTCGATTGTTGCATAATCGAGTTTTTAAAACTAACAGTAAGTGATACTGCGGATTAGTAATGTGCTGCTCCCTGGTGAGGATAAGAGGAACTTATTGCATCTGTCTAAATCATTTTACATTTAAAAGTGAATGATTGATTGTTTTTTGTAAAGACTCTTAAATCGTGTGACGTATTGTAAAATTCAATGTTGGAAAGAATTTTGAACCATTCAATGCATATTATGAACTAAACTTAGCAAGGTTAATTCTCGATAACATCGAAAAATCACTGAGGTTTCCAAAACACCAATTAACCCAGTTGTCAATGTTGCCATCTTATAAAATTCAATTTTCGCAAAGACTTCTAGGCTGTTTAACGTACATGCGCCAAATTTGGCATGAATGCCCATCGATACCCTGCAAACACAACTGTGGGATTCAGCACCCTTCAAAAACTTCAATAGTCAGTGTTGCCAACCTATTTACCATGAATGGATGCACCGTGATGGGCTGTCATCTTTCATTTGTGCAGCATGGTAGAAGTCTCTAGTCTCAGCTTTGCTAGGCACACGTGCTTCAAGCTGTTGCACTGGTACACCAGTTTTAACATCGATACAACTCTTGTTCTTTGTAAATAACCATGGTATATGGTATTATCTTTCCAGACTTAAAAGTATACTGTTGCTCATATGGCAACAGCGATGCCGGTTTCACCACTAAATAGAAACACGAAACTGAGCTCACTGCAACCGTTCTCTCACTTCGGGTCGCTATAGACGAGCGGTAACGCTTCAGTCGCTGTTAGTTTTTACTCCCACTTCCCCCATCAAGTTTTTCAAATGAAACTATTGTTATATTAGATAATTAAATATGTGTAAATGAAGAAAGGAATTCGGGAAATAATTTTTCTACCAATGTTAAATTTAAAACCTTTACGGGGGATCGTTAAAGAGAAATAATTGTAAAGGAACTTCCTGTGCGTCAGGGGGAAGTATGATAAGTAAAATTGCATCTGTTCCCCATAAGCTGCAACAGTATAGACCAAACCCTGGATCTGTAATAGTCATACTCATGCCATTTATTAAAGAGGAATTCTTGAAATGTTTGCTTATTTCCAGGTTTTGAAAGAAACTGTTATCACTGAACTCGAGAGAGCGTCGGTTTACAGTATAAATTCGGTGCGGATCCATGATGTTTCGCTGCTCTTTTCAGCTTCGGACTTGTTTCAATGATTCCTTCATTATTAATTAAACAAAATGTTTATGCTTCGAGATGACGTAATTCGATGTAGTAGATCAGTCTAGAGAAGTGGTTCTCAAACTGGTTGTTACTGTGACCTAGATTAAATAATAAAAAGTATTTTGTGACCCACCTATTTTTATTCAAATACAGATTGACATTCAACGTAATGGTGGTGTATTTCAAAGCAATTAAACCTTATAAATAATATCTCTAATTTATTATTGTTTCTAGGTCCTAGGATAAAAAAAATACATGATATACAAAAAGTAATTGGAAAGCAAAATCTTTGTACTGCTATTCATAATGAGGCGCATGCGATGCATGTGCTTGTTTTCGATATTTATTAATAACTGCATTGATATCCACGCTGATACGAGTTACTTTCAGGCGCAAGGAATTGGACACTTGTAGTCGGTTTCTGTATTTCGTCTTGATCCCCACCATCGCTGAAAACCCAGCTTCACATAAATAGGAAGAACTAAACTGGAGTTTCACCTTCAAAGCTTCAGTAGAAAGTTGTGGATAGGTTTGCTGAACGGACAACCACAACAGTGCCAGCTTTTTGGGGTTGAAATTCATACGAAGTGGGCTGTCTTGAGATAGGTCGATTATTTCCTCATCAGCCTTCACTGAGATTCCAGTTGAAATACCACTGACAAATGAGTTTGCAATCCACGTCTGTTGCTTACACTTTTCCATATCTTCAAGGACGTAACATTCAAAATTTTGTTTCAATGAATTGAAATGTGCGAATATTCCAGAAATTACGGAATCGTCTGGATTCACTTCATTTTCGATCACAAACGTTTGAAATGTTTCGAAACAGTCATAATTGTTGTTTTCAACGTTACTCTTCCACAAAACAAGTTTCGTCATGAAACCTCGAATTTTACCATGAACTGCAAATATGTCGGCTACTTCTGTTCCTTGTAAGTACAGATTAAGTTCATTTAATTTCGAAAATATATCAGCCAAATAAGTAAGTTTCAGCAGAAATGCCTCATCGCACATCTTTTCCGAATACTCAGTTTTCTGGTCCAATAATATCGCGACTTCATCACGTAGTTCTACAAGTGTTGTCAGTACTTTTCCCCTTGATAGCCAATGCACCTCGGTGTACAAAAGAAGTGACTTATGAATACTTCCCATCTCCTCACACAGCTTGTCAAATAAGCTGGATTGTAACGGGTTTGCCTTGATTTAAGTTCAGCGTTTTCACCGCAGTATTCAGAACACTTTTAAAATAATCTGACAAAGTTCTCGACACCAACACTTCCCTATGAACGTTGCAGTGAATCCATGATACACTCGGATTAACTTCATACATTCGGGTTACAACTGCTTTTTTTACCGCACATATCCCGGGCACCATCAGTACAAACACCAACATGTTTCATACAGTCTAAACGTTTCGATTCAACATAATTATTGAGAACACTGAACATTTCCTCGCTAGTACCTCGAAGAATAGGTTCACAAAAATGCATATCTTCATTCACTTCGTTGTTTCATATGTAACGTACATAAACAAGTAACTGAGACAAATCTTGTGCATCTGTTGACTCGTCTAGTTGTAAAGAGAAAAATTTACTCGCACGTACTCTTCGAATAAGTTCATCTTCTATCCAATGAGACATTTCATCGATTCTCCGTGCAACAAAACTATTGGATAATGGAATCGTGACAACTTCATTTAAGCTCTTTTCACCAAACGTAACTCCAACTGCATCTTTCATCGCGGGAAGGACCAACGTTTCACCGATTGTATGGGGTTTTCCAGCTTGTGCAATTCTTAAACTAATCAGGTAAGAAGCGTGCATGGCTTTTTCGTTGATCTTAGTGAAATGTGTAAGTTTATTTTTAGACTTCTTCAGCTCATGCAGTTTCCCTTCGAAGAACGCGAGCGGCTTGTTTACAAAATCCGGATGTTTGGTTTCAATATACCGACGCAATTTGCTTGGTCGCATGCTTTCGTTTGTAATTATTTCACAGCAAACAACACATTGTGGACATGGATCTTTTTCGTTTACTCTCCAGGAAAATCCTATTTTTAAATAATCGGGATCGTACTTTCTGGAAACATTTCTTCTTTTTGACGGTGTACGGTTAGAGACGAATGCTGAACGCTCTTATCTCTCGCCATCTGTTTTCCTTTAAATGACTGTTTCGTCGACTCTCTCATTTATTTCCATTTGCGCTTCATTTTCAACATTCTGTGCTGGAATAGGCTTCTTTATTAACCATCTATTCATGATGGTCAAACAGGGAACACTGAAAAGATGTTTTAGCAAGACTATATAATGCTGGTCACTGCCGGTGTAACCGGCAAAAAATACCCCCGGCAAAAGTTACCCCCCGGTACAAAATGCCTAGGCAAATCGTACCCCCTAGAAATGTCGGCACTTTTGATGGGGGGTAATTCTTGCCTGATCAAGAAGTAAAGCTAAGGAGGGTACAATTTGCCTAGGCAGGAAGTACCCTCTACAGAAAAACATTGTCATGATGAAAAAGGAGGTAATTATTGCCTGTTAACAGACACATAGGGGGGTATCATATGCCTAGGCAAAATGTACCCCCCAAGGAAAAAAGGATTATAGCTTATTCTTAAGATTTCAAAAGCGGTCAATAGTATTCAGGACTTAAACATGTACACAGGGGGTATCACATGCCTAGGCAAAATGTACCCCCCAAGGAAAATATTGATTATAACTTATTCTTAAGATTTCAAAAGCGGTCAATAGTATTCAGGACTTAAATATGTACACAGCGGGGTATCATATGCCTAGGCAAAACGTACCCCCTCCACGAAAAACAGCATTATAGCTAATTGTTGGCATAACAAAAGTCGTTAATACCTTTCAGGTCTTAAACATATACACAGGGGGGTATCATATGCCTAGGTAAAATGTACCCCCCAAGAATAAAGGATTATAGCTTATTCTTTAGATTTCAAAAGCGGTCAATAGTATTCAGGACTTAAACATGTACACAGGGGGGTATCATATGCCTAGGCAAAATGTACCCCCCAAGGAGAAAATGATTATAGCTTATTCTTAAGATTTCAAAAGCGGTCAATTGTAATCATTGCTTAAACATGTACACAGGGGGGTATCATATGCCTAGGCAAAATGTACCCCCCAAGGAGAAAAGGATAATAGCTTATTCTTAAGATTTCAAAAGCGGTCAATAGTATTCAGGACTTAAACATGTACACAGGGGAGTATCATATGCCTAGGCAAAATGTACCCTCAAGGAGAAAAGGATTATAGCTTGTTCTTAAGATTTCAAAAGCGGTCAATATTTTTCAGGTCTTAAACATGTACACAGGGGGTATCATATGCCTAGGCAAAACGTACCTCCCAAGGAGAAAAGGATAATAGCTTATTCTTAAGATTTCAAAAGCGGTCAATAGTATTCATTACTTAAACATGTACACAGGGGGGTATCATATGCCTAGGGAAAATGTACCCCCCAAGGAGAAAAGGATTATAGCTTATTCTTAAGATTTCAAAAGCGGTCAATTGTAATCATTGCTTAAACATGTACACAGGGGGGGTATCATATGCCTAGGCAAAATGTACCCCCCAAGGAGAAAAGGATTATAGCTTATTCTTAAGATTTCAAAAGCGGTCAATTGTAATCATTGCTTAAACATGTACACAGGGGGGTATCATATGCCTAGGCAAAATGTACCCCCCAAGGAGAAAAGGATAATAGCTTATTCTTAAGATTTCAAAAGCGGTCAATAGTATTCAGGACTTAAACATGTACACAGGGGGGTATCATATGCCTAGGCAAAATGTACCCCCAAGGAGAAAAGGATTATAGCTTGTTCTTATGATTTCAAAAGCGGTCAATATTTTTCAGGTCTTAAACATGTACACAGGGGGTATCATATGCCTAGGCAAAACGTACCGCCCACGGAAAACAGCATTATAGCTAATTGTTGGCCTAACAAAAGTCGTTAATACTTTTCAGGTCTTAAACATGTACACAGGGGGTAACATATGCCTAGGCAAAACGTACCCCCCCACGGAAAACAGCATTATAGCTAATTGTTGGCATAACAAAAGTCTTTAATACTTTTCAGGTCTTAAACATGTACACAGGAGGTATCATATGCCTAGGCAAAATGTACCCCCCAAGGAGAAAAGGATTATAGCTTTTTCTTAAGATTTCAAAAGCGTTCAATAGTATTCAGGAATTAAACATGTACAACCGGGGATTATCATATGCTTAGGCAAAATGTACCCCCCAAGGAAAAAGGATTATAGCTTATTCTTAAGATTTCAAAAGCGGTCAATAGTATTCATTACTTAAACATGTACACATGGGGTTTCATATGCCTATTCAAAACGTACCCCCCAC
>JAGDQP010002407.1:12332-31773 GCA_022664845.1 Lepisma saccharinum
ATATATTTAATACCACAGTTATCAAATATGTTGTTGTTTGTTTCGTCGTTGTTACATTGTGCACATGATTTTGAAATATAAATTTAATATATTGTTTTTTTGGGGGGGAAAAGGTTGCAACACTGTTCCATCTTTTGTGCACATGTTCTCATCTGTGTTTCCAAGCACACAACCAATGGGTCTCTAATGGATGAGAAATTAGATCATGCGTAACCACCAAATGAAATGCGGGTCACCTCCGTCTCCAATAGATGAATAACATTGCATTCCAGGATTAGCACTGATAAAAAGAGCTACACATTTTCTCTATTACACGTACCTATATGTCTATATTGAGGATTTATTACTTGTTTTTCGTAATAAATACAATGTAATGCTATGATATTGAAATATATGTGACTATAAGATCCTTTGTGAGGATTTTTTTAATGAAAATTACATAAAAGAATGTAAATTTGTTATTAACACGTAATAATAACATCTAACATATAATAAAAGATGTTGTTTTAGACTCTAACTTACTCTAACATCTGAAAAATGGATATGTTCTGATAAAATAACTCATTTTACAAACACATATTGTATCTACAGAAAGATAAATCGATATATTTATTTTAATAGAATATATAGGGCTTGGACAAGTTAACTCAAATAGCTGCCTACAGGGTCTTCCCACGTCAGTCGCTACTCAAAGATGAATTACTGAGATGGTCGCAAGGTGGCACTCTTGTCATATAACACACGAAACTGCAAAATAGTTACTAGTACAGCGTGCCACAAACAGATCACAATGTCAAAGGGTCAGTTATTCAAAGAGGGCAAATGGTGGGTGCTCTATTCGCCGATTAATCGACGACGCAGTGGTATGTATCTGGTCTATTCTTTATAAGAAAATCATAAATGAACTGCAGCCAAAATCATAGCAAATCAGCTTAACAGTTCAGGATCAGTGCAAACTACACATGGAAGTTCATACTATGAACAGTCAGACATTAGACGATTAGCCAATTTAAGGGTAGTATCTGCTGTGACATTTAGTGAGAGTAAGTATTCCTTTTTAGTATATCAAAGACATGGGCAATTAGATTGCAGTGTGGGATGTTAAGGGTGCAAAGCGACGTCGACAATGCGCTAGGAATGACAAGTCACAGCGGATGATAGTATTATCCTTTGCGCTTCGAAACGACTACACTCTTGCATGGGGTGAGACCTAGAATCAAAAGATGAAGGTAATCAGGTGAAATGAAATGCGTGAAAAAATGACTAGTATGATGCCGACGAACAGAGTACAATATCTTATTTCCCCGGATCACCACCCCACTTTCTGTAACTTGTAGAATACCAATAACACATCCTCGATATTACACTACAATTTCTCTATTCTTTCTAACCTCTCAAAATTCTTGGAAGTAAACATCGCGCTAGGGTAGCTCTAGTTCAGACAATTGGTCCCAGCTCAACAAGCTTTTGGTCACAGTCAGAGTTACTTTGATCTCCACTCTTTCACACTTAATAAGTTTACAGATCTGAAGTCATATCGAATTGACCTCTAAGTACAACGAATAACCATTAGGTAGCCCTTTCGAAATGTAATTACAGACAGAACAAAATCGTTGTTCTGAAATCTCTTAAGTTTGCAATGTATCTGTGATTATATCGTATTTTTCTAATGACACCGCGATCAAAACATTTCTTTAATTTCTATATTGAGAAATTTGTACAATTGTTTTATGAGTAATTTTGTGTAAACCAAGTATAAGTTTCCTATCATTTAAGTTAGTCCAAAAAGCATAATTAAATATGCATGCGCTCTTATATGTATTCACGAGTATTTGAACATGTAATTACATTTATCTTTCTTTATTTTTCAGGTACGGTGTCTTCACTGTGTTTGAAATGTATTTAGTAACGATAATGAATGTAAGTAACGATAATTAATTTCACTTAGATCTTTGCTTTAAAGGTATGGCGTTTCTAATATACTTCTGCAATAATAATAAATCATTCTACTGCCTATCTGATTAAAGAAATAAGATTAAGAAGTGTCTATACAGATATTTGTTGTGTTTTACACATTTGTCGACTTTTATGCCCTTGTATAAAGCATAAAAGTTGTTTCAGATGAAAAATCCTTCAGCTTACTTCTCATCAATTCACGAAAGAACAAAGAATGGTTTGCTTACATTGTATGTACGGATAGATTTCATTACAAAAAGAGAAATGCTGCACTTTTTGTTGTAAATACTCATTAATAATTGTTGATACTGAAGTATTTTAGACTACTGGAATTTAAGAGTATTAAAACTAGGATAGTATTTATTGACTACATTGATAAGGAATTAGTTATTTAAATTAAATTATGTTCATCTGAAAAGCAAAAGCAACTTTTAAAATTAGAATTTATCGAGTGAACAGCTTCTTCATTATTCTACTACTATTGTCTGTAAATAAATAAAATAATTAGTAACGATTTATTTGCAATATCTTGGATTCAACTCGAATCATTTTATGCCAAGTGTTGACTGGTACAACTAGAACATTGGCAACTAAAGAATAAATAAGGTTAAAAATAAAAGCGAAATTAAAAGTTATTTAAATATTAAAATACTAGTACTCTATAAGTTTATATTACATAAGTTAAAAACTTTATTCTCCTACATCTAAAAATAAAAATAACTTTACTAATAATATAACCTAGTATATAAATAAATATTACATCACTTTAAAAACTTATTTATTTACATTTTACAATTAAAATAATTTTACTAGCAATAAAATTAGTCGACGTAAGAATATGTATGTGTAGTTTGGACCGCTTTATTCAGAAGACCTCTAAGTCAGACTGTCTTGTTCACTGAGTACAACTTGTATACAAGTAACTAACTAACTCTATGGCTTATGGAACTCGCAAGTTCATCGCCGCAGTAACAAACGTTCGCCATTGGATTCTATCCTGGGCAGTATAAAGCCAGTTTTCATCACGAACACCTACTTCTCGAAGATCTCTTCTAATATTGTCCACCCAACGACGTCTCGGTCTTCCCAATGGCCTCTTTCCATCGGGCCTTCCAACCAGGATTGAATATAATCTTCGTTTTTCCCCCATCCGAGCTACATGCCCTGCCCACCTTAGTCGTCTCGATTTCATTATTGTTACAACATCTGGTGAATCGTACAGTCCGTGGAGTTCTTCATTATGCAGTCTCCTCCACTCTCCAGTCATCTCGTCCCGTTTCGGCCCATATATCTTTCTCAAAACCTTATTTTCAAATACACGCAATTTATGTTCATCTGCTAGGGTCGTACTCTTGTATACAAGAGATATCTATATATAAATATGTTGTGTGGTACTCGAATTTTGAATAGAGACAGAACGGAATTTCTTCTTATGATTCTTTTCAAGTTACATGAAGATTATTCAGTGCCCTTCTCTAATATACTGATTACTAGTTTGAACAATCTCAGAATGAAATTGTTGGGTTTGAGGGTCATGAATTCTATGCTGGACAATGCAAATAAAACGATCTGGACTTTACTCTCAATACTTCGTTTAATCCTATCCAATCAAATGTTTTGCGTTGAAGTTCTCGAAATATATATTTTGGTTAAGTTCAAGTTTCTGTAATTGTGTTGGTATATGTGTTTTAAATTTAACGTAAGTTGTGAGAGCTATGTAAGTTTATGTAGATATAGCATTAAACAACCATGTTTCAAATAGAAATATGCTTATTCCTTTTGAATAAAGTTACCATGAACGGTGATAAACTGTTAATATAACTGTCGAGAAGTTCTGAGATTTCCTCTCGTTTCAGCTACGCAAACTTCTAGACTTTACTTGAATATCCACAGTTTAGATGTATTTGAAAGTGCCTCGAATATAAAAATAGAATTCTTGAATAAGAAATATAAACTTAAAAAAAAATGAAAAAGAAATGTGAATGTAGTGAAAGAAAACTTGAGCATGAATTTACAAATTTTGTTTCGAGTTGTCGCCTGTTCTTCCGCCCCATTCCCACCTCCTTATCCCCATCCCACCACCACCATTTCTGGTGGAAATATGCACCAAGGAGACCCTAATTTTAACGTTCCATTCACACCGAAATAATAATAAGTTCAACTAGAAGGAGCAAGTTTCATCCTCCGATTTCGTCTCGGAATTATTCATGAACCTTCCCCAAAAGCGGAAGGCGTTCTGGGAACCAAGTGAAGAGTGGCTTGTAACGAGAGTCACAGAAGGCTGAGAGAAGATGCTCAATTGTTTCTTACTACTGAATGAGTTGTAATGTTTATCCCTCCTCCGTGCTAGAATTTCCTGTTTACTTGAAAACCAAACCTAACGACAAACAGACTTCTCATTAGAATCCCTTTATTACTCCCCAAAGGTTTGTCTTTTAACACCGATGGAGATACGGTTAGCTGCAACAATTACTTTCGGATGCGGTACAATATTGTTATTGTTGAATAATGAAGATTTCTGTTTTATAATTTTCTTACTACTGCATCATATTGTGGTTGTAATACTATAATGGTAACTATGTGTAGTGTGGTAGAATTTTATTAGGATCCAGAATATATACTGGAACTTGACCCTTCAAGCTGAAAAGACATTAATGAGATTTGCCCATAATTATATGAGGCAGCTATTAACATGATCCAGTTTTAAAAGCCTGCTAGTATCTTTTAGGATTAATTATGTAATAGAAAACAAAAACAGATCAATAGGGATACAATGGGATACAGCGGCATAAATTGAATTCACTGAAGCTCCCATGACGCATTTCTTAAAATAACATAGACAATTTTCTGGATTTTGATATCAAACTCGGCTTGTTTCTATTATGATGTTTGAGAGCTTGTGTTTGAAACCGGCGATGATGATTGTTGCTGTTCATGGAGGCAGTTTTATGACTCTAAAATCCTTGGGAAAGGTTCACCGATGGCCATTCGTCTGATCGAAATAGACTTGCCCTAAGGGCTGAAATTAGAATTGAAAGTGAGCATCAAACCACTTATGTCTCCAGATGATAAACTAGCAGTTTAGTCTTGCCAGGATTCATTAGTCTATCTCCTGCGCTCCCAGACAACGGGAATCCAAAACAACCTACTACTATGTTTATATACCCGTCACGTAATACTATCGGTACATATCTGGCTATCGTGTCCCAAGTTCTAAACTCAGTACCTGTCATTTTAATTATCTTCTTATTAAGTAAATACTTGGTTTAATTTATCCCGCATACCTGCACTTAAACATTAGGGTGATTGCCTCTACACAGTCAAAAACCTATACTTCATTCATATTTTATACACACATAACTTTGGATTCAAATTTTGATTGTTTATATGTAATTTCAATGTTCAAAACAAACGAGTTTTAACACGTTCAATTAAATTAATAAGCCTGATTTTACCAAACACATATTGAATAAATTGTGTGTGAGAAGTAATTGTGAGAAAAGCACAAATTTCATCTTCAGAAAGACACATTTTGTACAGTTTTGTATATAAAACTGAGGCAATTGCAGAGAAAATGTGTACAAAATATATACAAGTTAGTATAGTATTCTTTTACAGTGTAGCAACAAAATATCGTGGAAATAATATGTTATTCTGTTCAGCTCATTTATTTCCGTAGGCTTTTAAAACACTGACATACGCAAGGGATCTAGATTGACTTTAGATACTGAATAATGGGCTTTGCTAATGCGGTATTGCCTAGGTTCATTCACACATTAAAATAAATATAAAATTGTCATCAGAACCTTTCCTTTTCCTCTTTACCTCTCTCTTTCGGCTTATGTCTCTTAATAAGGCAAATAAACAGATACAAGACGAGGCAACATAGAGTGAAATACGTAACTGTTTCTTGACAAACTTAAAAAAAACTTGGTATTATTATTATTATTATTAGCCGTTTTGGTAACTAATAATTTACGATATTATGAACAACTTAAGTTTCGTTTGTTGTTGTTTTTTAATATCCACAAAGAACCATATCGAAGTCGAAATTTATACGTAAGACATGGTAAAAGCTAGTACAATGCCTCAGACCGATGGTTACCTCTGTTACGAAAGGAGTCTCTTCTAGATTGGTATCCTGAAGCTGCCCATGTAAACTAAGATTCTTTAGCAGTTACGCTGGGTGAATAGTAGCATGATTCTTGATATTAAATCCAGGAATGTTAAATTACTCCATTAAAATCAAAATATCTATTAATAAATCTGAATCCATTAACATTACTCTCTTCTTTGATCTCATAATTTTTAACTTTTGAAGAACAGGGAGATATGTGTTCTGTAAGAGTACGGATATTATCATTTGCGACGGCCATTATGCGTAGTATAAACAATGGGGTCATTTACTGTTGCTGCAAGCATAGGGAATTAATTCAATTCAATTCGGCTGTTGATTTTCTGACTCAAATCCACTTCTATTTTTTTTTAATGACAACTCTTTCGAATTCTTTTGGATATACTCTAATTCAGTTAACAAATAACTATGGGCTACCATTGAATATTAGTAGTGCCTTTCTAAAAGTTTCAGTTATGGTAGATGACTGGTTAGCTAAACTAGGAAACACACCGTTCAATATACCAAGAATCCACTACAACACGAGGCACTTACTTTTGGTCTCATTTTCAGTTGATTACTACTGAATCTTTTTAAGCTTATGGAAATAATAAATAATTAATTGAACTCCACTTACAGTAATCCGGTATCACATAAATATCTCTATTTGTACATTTTTAACTTTCCTTAATTAAAAGTGAGTACCCACTAAACACATAGCTTACATAATTCATTGCATGTTTTCAGCACGAAGATAGTGCTGACGTAGTTATGTCGTGTCTGATTTGTTTTCTCCTTCAGAGACAGCGATAGAGAGCTCGTTGCATAAGAATAATTGTAGCAAAACTTTACTTTTCTTTGTGTGAACCATGAAAGTTTAAATTTTCATCAGGTTAAGTTCAACGTGAAATTGCGTTACACGAAGAACATTCACCACGAACTTGGTTCTAAAACAGATTCCCTCTTGAACGGAGTTCAACAACTTTGAACTTAGTTTATCTGCTGTGTGCGTTGTAGCATGAATTGTTTACTGCACGAGATCACTATCTTTTATTAAAGATGAGGAGGTTTTCCGTATTATACTAGGTGTAGAAAATCAGATGGCTCCAGTGCCAAATAAAATGTTTAGAAAGACTAGGAGAATGTATTCATTTAACCAGGGGGAGTGTAGGAAGGATTGTAATTAACCTTTAATTTTACGACTAAATTTCTACAACTTGGGACAGTACCTGAACGTATGATATTCCAAAAGATTTACTTAAGAATATAGTGTCCCAAGAAGCTATTTAATTTAAAGTTGCAGATTTCTACGCCTCCTACATATGAAGACCGACTGATTAAAGTAATATATATATATATATATATATATATATATATATTACTGGTCAAATTTAGAATGCGTTATGAAGTAACGTAACTAAATTGCAAACCGTATCTATTGCAATGAAAAGGAAATTGAATGCACCGTTTCACTACAAGCAAGGCCATTTAGCTGTAAAACTGCACTGTAAAAAGCTCTGGTAAATCCAATCATACTGGCATTGCTAACCTGTATTGTTAATTTCTATAGTTATCGTGACTATAATTGTTCTACGGTAACGATGCTCTTGTGCTAAGTTGACTATATCTCGTATTGTTGTATAGTTGGGATTCTTAAACAAGTACAGTTAAAGTTTATATTGCTGGGAAAATCATACGTATGGTCGATTTTACCATATTCCTTCATGACCTACAAGTTTGACATTATATTTGTTGTTGCTCAAATCATACTGTATGGTTTATTGGATGCGCATGCGTAGAAAATGACCAAAGTTTAGTTAATATTACTATATTTTTTTCTGGGACTCTGTGTGCTTGGAAGCCATATTGTTTGTTCGAATCGAGAGAAATTAGAAACATGTAGCTAACGATGACGAAGAATTTGTTATAGCCTCATGTGAGATTATGGTATGAGTATTCTTGTTATGATTACGAAGAATAAACGTATTGAACAATTTTACGTAATTTGAAGTAAGTTAGAGCTCATGTGATTAAACGGCGCTTAAGAGATGGTGCTGTGATAGCTACCATTTCTAAACGCCAGACAACAAGAATAGTGATAATTCTGGAATCTGAATTTGTAATCAACGATTACTGATAATGATTTATTCGTTTGGTAATGAAAGATGTTTTAGTCATAATGTATTGGATAAAGATTATAGCCCCAACGTGTATCATGTAATAGTCATATACAAATAGTGAAACCAAACTTCGCCAACAAGAAGTTTGTACTTTCTTGCAAAGCTATGTTGACATCGATTCCAATCTGTTTAGAGGTCCCATTTAGCAATACATATATTGAGGTCACACCAGCAATAAAATATCATCAATTTCTAACAATATTTGTATAGAAATGTGTAACTATATAGTATTGTCACATGATTCTTCCATAGTTATTTCAACTGTACAGTATTGTATAATTAACTATAATCCGACAAAATATCTTGTTAATTTAACTAGAAACAAGATTTTTACCATACAGTATTGTAACTATGACAAAGCACCTAACCATATGTATTGTCATAATGACAATATACGATTAACAATACTTGTATTTGCAACTTATAGTATAAACTATAGATGTCCGAAAATTAACTATGAAAAGTCGCATTATATGATTACTGTAACCATACTTTTTTTTAGCATATACCATCAGGGCTATTAACAGGAATGTCTTGAAACAGAATAAAAAGAATTCCTGTTTTCCGTTCCATTTCGTGATAGAAATGCTTAGGTGTTCTAGTGGCATGATTTGAGGCCTTGTTCGAATGGACTCTCACCTGGTTTGAGTCGCTTCATACAGTTGTGAGATATCTATCCGGTGTCATAATGGATTTCCGGAAGTATCTGACAATCTTCTCAACCTCGCGTATCATCAAGTTACTCGTATCATCACTCAATCACGTGACAATCGTAAACACACGTGGGTAACTGTCCCGGTAGTGTGAAAGAAAGTTGTTCCTTGGCGTCGACATCACGCAATGTAATCGACCGAATGTGACCACTAGTACTGATAGGAACGTATGTTTCATCCATTTTGGTAACTCTCTTCCATTTTGACCCCTCCATGTGCTTCTCATACAGTTTCTTACAGTTTGTCTTACGTTCTACAATTTGGTGGGGAATACCTGGTTTACAAATGTTTGTGTTCACAGTTGAAGGTGCTAAATGATATCTCTGGGTCATATCACGTTGGATCGGGGGATTTTCTTGACACGCTAATCGGCGAATTCCCCGAAGCACTACGGGTGTCACTTTCTTTGGATCTCTCTTCCTGGTGCTTTTCGTGGGCGAATGTTTTGGCAAGGGTTCTTCTTGTGTGTAATGGATCACAATAGCTCTCGCAGTAGACACCTCGAGATTTAATCCATTTTCACGACACTGTTTCACTATGAGTCTGTACGAAAACTAGTATGGTAAAGGGGTATAACATAACCTTCACAATAACAGTTGAATTTTGGCGACATTTTACAACACTTACCAACGACAATTACACTCCTCTAAGTTCGCACACACACTGCACACTTATAGTTCCAACGTCACTCATCAGGTGGGAGTAGCGTCACAATCGGTGGGATATAAATAAAACGATCTGTATTTGTATCACTTGCATTTAACATGCAAAGTAAGCTAACACTATACAAAATGCTCGGTCGACCTACTATAACTTACGCAGCTCCGTCTTGGGCCTTTGCTGCCAACTGCCATATCAACAGGTTGAAAAAATGTACAGTATCGAGCCATCAGACTCGTACTGGGACTAAACAGATTTATTCCGGTTGCAAGACTCCAGAGAGTTTGGGTTACACACGATCAGAGACTACCTTAAAAACCTAACCAAATCATTTTATTCATCCTCCCAAGACAACACATATAAACTAGTAAGTACACTTGGTACCTACACTCCAAAAATGCCATATAAATACAATAGGCATATTCATATCCTGACGAAAAAGCCATATAAGAAGGAAAAGAAAACCCGTAATAGAGTTTAGTAGTCGATGAATCTACATAGTAATTAAACTAACCATTCTGACAATGCTATAATAGCAGCTCGACTATATATATACATATAATAAATCACAGCCATATTAAATCCACTAGTGAATGAGGCCTCTCCCCGAAGGGAGGAGTTGGTCTACTGCTCCCACGCTGACCAGACGGGTTGGGAGAGGAGAGCCGAAGCTCTCACTGTGATCGCCACTGTCTTTTATTCACAGCACCTCCCCAATTGTCCTCACGATGCTGGGTCAACACCGAAATTTTTGAGCTCCCACCGGGAATCGAACCCGGGACCGCTCGCACTAAAGGCGAGCGCGCTACCGACTAGGCTACGCAGGATCTCATATATATATATACACAAAATCAGTATTTAATTACCTTGACTACGCATTCTGCAAAAACATTTAGAATTATTATTATCATTACTATTCATTTAATTACTATTATTCATGTTATTATATTTTACTCTTTATATATACGTATATACACATACATATATGTACTCTAGAATGCAGACTCTGCGGAACAACTAACTATCAATCACCATCATCATACTAACTAACAACCCTCATTATCATAATCATACTTGGCTTAGATTACTAAACAATGTTAGATGCACTAATAACATTTTTCTCCAAGCAACGCGGCATCATACGCGTAAGCATGTAAAACCAACCTTGCTAAATGTCTCAGCTAGTAATAGTACCTTATTCCTAACACCGTAGTTTTAGAACCTTATACCACCTACTAACAGTCTCCGACAGCAGGTTTTCTCCACTCTTCCCGTATTGTGGAGTTTCTTTTATCTGCTCTACTAACAATCTGGGATTCAGGTTTTTGTATTTCCGATTTAAGGTTTTTTGTACCGGCTTTTCCCCCGTTTATCAGAGACAACACTTTTTCTATCTTCATGTTTCACCTTCTTTCTCTATCTCCGATGTAGTGGTAATTGCCCTGTGTAGATAGAAACCTCTAGTTTACGCCATTCCTATGTTTTAATGTAGTTCCTACTTAATAGCATGCGGAGGATCACGATATCATGGTGGTGATCCACACACTGGGCGTTCCTTGGAGGGGCCCGACTATCTTAGTGTTTCTGTTTCCGTTCTGTATCTTCCATGAACCGAGATTGTAATCGGTAATTTTCATACAATCAGGATTTTATTAACTGATCAAAGTTCAATTTAACGTCTTTTATTAAATAGTTTACTAATAGTACCACGGAAATTGTTAAACCGAGATCATGTAGTAAATTTTGACTTCGCTCAAATGAAGTCACATTTGAACTTTCTTCGTGCACACCGAAGTATGTTCACCAAGATTTGGATGGTGAAGATTTGTTATGTTGTTTCCGGAGGCAGGTCTATAATCCGAAAAATCCTAGGTGAGATGAACCGATAGTGGTTTACCATTGCCTTCCATCGCATGAATAATATGCCCTAGCGATTATGATGACCTACAATTTAACATGGGTTCCGATCCACATATTTCCTCACCGAGTATCGAACCTAGGAACAGTTGATTACAAGGCAGGGATTCACTCCCTATCAGGGACACTAACGATTTTTGACTTCCTAAATTTTGTTTCTTCTTTATAAGATATACTACACTTTCCGCACTTTAAAATGCATGAACTAAGAGATATATTACTTCCCAAATGTATACGTATGTGTATTTCGAACTACTCCTCTAAGTAAGACCGTGGTAAGCTTGATACCCAATTAGCACTATTCTTATATTTCGTGGAGGAAAAAGTTGATTATCAGAGTTGTCAACTTAAACCGTGTTCCAACCTACTCATTTAGCAAACAAAGAATCAAACTGAGAATCTACAAAAAATTGTCATTTGATATCCAAAGTAACCAAAGTTGTTTTAACTAAATTAAACAGTATTATTGTTCTTCTAAATTACTTGTGAAAATAAATACAAATATTTAAATAAAACGTAGCAAGAATCATTTAAGCTTCTCACCCAATGAGTAATTATTCACAAGTTATAAAAAGTTAAATGCAAAAGTAGCATCGTGCAACGATCTACCTTTACAACCGCCTTAACAAATGCAATCAAAGTTAATAGTAATGAACACAATTGTCACAAAAATTAATTTCCTACGGAACTTAGAACTTTCATGAAGTTAGTTGCGACTGACAGGCTCAGTTTTTAGCCATGTTCATAACAGTTCCAAGAGATTTAGTAATGATTAGTTTGGAATAGCATTGCTCACGTAAAGTACACATGAGCTGAACAATACCCTTCTTAACTCAAATGGCACAGATCCATAAAATGCCGAGCACAGTTTTTCACTCGTCTACAAGGTGGCAGCATAGTGCTGTGAAGAGAGTTTAGTTAAGTTCACTCTTGTCGTATTAATACGTAAAAAAATCTTAAAATGACCCGATTTACCCCGTGACCCGAATTCCCTACGTGTACCTTACTAGATAAAGATGTTTATCGCAATCTGAATTACATTAAATGGCTATGGATAAATACATGTTTCTTTTAGTTTCTTCCTACTCTTCTCTAATTGTACATCTATATCTATCTATGTAGCTAAAATGGTATCGATACAAGTGACGTACACATTGTTCTTTTTGTTTATTATATTAATTCCTTTTTGTATTTTCTGTCTATGTACACAAATAGTCCACTGAAGCAAAATTTAAAGTTATAAATGTTATAATTTCTTGATCATTTTACTAATGTAACTTTTATCTTACGGTGGATTTTCATTGTATTAAGTTCGCAACACTGTAAATCAAATTAGCCTGCCGTAAAGAAAAGGAAAGGCTTTCCATTGTAAGAACATTGGTGTTAATTAACATTGAAAGATAATGCCCAACCGTAATAACAGTTACCCAACTTGAGACTTTGGATTGCAAGGGGTTGTTCATTAAAAGGATTCATTCTTGTCTAAGTGCTGGCGTACAATCACTCAAGAGAAGAGGCAGATGAGATTGAAATTAAGCGTACTACGTCACCATCATGTCAGCAAAAACGACCTCTAAGTGCACTTGCTATTACTGTTTTCATGCTCTTGTAAACATCAAGAATGTCTTCGTTCCCTAATTCCTCCAGAAACAAGATCATTGAATGAATTCTCTAAGATTGTAATTACTACTAAACCTCTTGGCAGAACAATATTTCTACTGTCTACTTAAGTGTGTTGGAAATGCTACTGTTTTGGAGGTGGGAAAAGGTTATCGAAGAGGAGGCACGTGCCAAGAATTTTCCCTCCTGAATCCTTACGAAAGAGAAGTGATTATCTAACTTCCACCTAACTATTTTGAAGACAAATGGAAATACTGTCAGAGGAATGATCGATTCAAACTTTCTTAATATCAATTGTCATTTGTTTTGTGAAAGTAAGTTTTGGTGTAAAAGTTTTGTTTTTAGTTTCGTGTGGAAAGTTCATGGTTACGTTAAAGAAGTTAGAACTCTTTTCGGTTTGACAAGTGCCATTCAGTTAGTTTCAAACTGTTCATCTTCATTCTCTTGACAGGGTTCATTGTAAATAATAATAATAATAATAAATAAATAAAAAACTTTCCTGTTTAAATCCTCTTACGAGATCGAATTTAACGTGTCGCATCTAATGACCAAAAGTGTTATTAAAGCAAATCCGAATTACTTTATTGAATGTACTGCAACGAAAAATAAATAGCTTTTGGCTTGTTCATCATAATGCAGTACAAGTAGTCATTCAGCAATAGGAAACACAATGTGACACGGAAATTTTGTAACTTTGTACTTGCATGGCTTAAAAACATATTTAGTAAATTAAATATCTGTGTTATTTAGCCAATATATTAATGGCATACGTGTTTAATACCACATTCTGGTAATAGAATGATTCGATATTATCCTAGGAAGTATTTATTCATGAAACAATATTGTATCCAGTGGAATGAAACTCTTTGAAACTGATATAAGAGAAATTGAGGAAGAAAAAGCAATTTCGAAAGTAATATTGATCCTCATTCGATTAATATAAAGCAGTACAGTTTATCCATCACACTGTACGTTGCACTATCTTTAAGTAAGAGAAACAGCGAAGCTTTTGCTAGATTTACGGAAATATTTTAGTTTTTCCACCCCCTCACAGGAATGAGAGGCAAGGAGAAGATTTGAATTAAGTATTCGGGGAATCCTTGTCATCTTCCATTGTCTAGCTTGGGAATTGTTTTCTGGTAGAGAGAAAAAGAGCGACCAGGAAGGAAAATCCCACCACAAGGAATCCAATAACAGCCTCATCAAGAGAGCTGAGAGTTCCTCGTCGTTGTCGTCAACATAAATATTAATGAAACAGGGAGGTTTTAGGGCAAATGGGGTAACATAAAGCGGTCTACCAACTAGCACATATTGCACGCCCGAGTTGAAAATAGATTTACACAGATGGGTTGCTGTGTTAGGTTGATGAGTTGTCGAAACAAACAGGTACTTACATAAGGTCTCTCGGCTTATATACGTATGTGTAGTCTCTCTCACACACAAATACACAGAGGTATACATATTCACATATACACAACCCATATAACCACCTTCTTTCGTTTATTAATAGTAACAAAGTGTTAGAAACTTTTGCTTAAGGCTTCAAAGGCCTATACATTCAAATTCTGATATATTGATCAAGAATGTTCTGAATTAAACCTCTTTCTCAAGTTAATTCCCTTAGTTTAAAATTTTCAATTTAAAAATAACTGCGCTCTAATATCATAAATAAAATTGTATCTGATTCAGAAATGTAATCTTACGTAATATAATACTTGCTGAAATTCACATAGCCATTGTATATATGGATGAGTAAGACAAGTAAGATGTAAGTAAGATGCATATTTATAAGGTAGGTTGGTTAATTAATATGTTAAAGAGCAACGCAATAATTGAATTTATTATAAACTTTTAGTATATCTAAAATTTATTTTTCCAGTTGTTAAAACTGTGTTTATCATTAGCTCTATTAACTTACGTGACCTCGTAATATATAAACAGAGTAACAAAGAATATGCTAGACTTCTGTTTAAGCCTTGATTTGACATGGTCATGATTTGTGCTACATTAAATAAGCTTGAAATCATCCACGGGTAGTATCTCTAGTTCAGATCTGAAGTCCAGTTTATATCTTTAGTTATATAGAATATATACCATTGATCATAAACAGAATATTTATTTATTGTTATTAATAGGTTTCTGCATATACTAATTGACGTCTACTCTCGTAAATGAATCTTGCAATCAGAATTGTTTACCTTAACAACGATGCTTTGACACATAATATCTTCACCAATAATAATAATCCATTTGTCAAACTAATTTTACTAACACACATTGTAGACTGTCATATATTTCCACTGCTAATTACCAACGTGTTCGACATATTAAACATCACACGATTGTCTTTTATACATGGAAAACCACATCAAAGAAATCTTTGCTTATATTTGGAAACCATAGAATAAGAATATCAATGTTCGCAACAATGTCTAGAATGTGTTGATTATCATAGAATCATATGTTTAGAAATAACAATCAGTGATACCTAATTATCTAATTAATTAAAGTTAGTTCTTTAATCTAACGCCAGTAATCTTCATTGGTGTCTATTTTCCACTTTTTTATTCGTGCGAATAAATGAATGATTGATAACCAGGAGATTTTCTCTCAGTGTTGGAGATAGTGAAAAGTGAAAACATAAATGACCTTGGTCTATGTATCAACAAACACTTAACCTCGGCAGAACATGTGACAACCTTTGCAGAAAATGTATGGCGCATTACACTCTCTACACCGCTTAAAAAATTTCCTTCTCGAAACCATCAAATCCACTTTAGTGCAATCCCTTGTCATATCACAAGTGCATTACTGTGACGCTGCTTACATCGACCTTACTGAAGACCTAGCAAAACGCTTACAGCGCATACAGAATGCTTGTGTTCGCTTCGTCTTTAACGCGAAGTACTGCGACCATTTATCGCAATATTATAATAAATTAGGCTGGTTTGATCTGCGGACGAGACAGCGTCAACATGCTCTAAATTTACTTTATAAATTATAGTCACAACGAAAAAACCGTCATACTTGTCATCCAGGTTCAAATTTCTCAGTAACACTCATTCTTTAAACACCCGCTCTAAAGAGAACATGATATTCTCAGTGCAAAAACATAAATCAGAGTACTACTCAAATCGTTCACCGTGTATACTACTAGAGCTTGGAACGAAATTCCTGAACACATCAGGTGACTCAGGTTCTCTATTATCATTTAGACGAAAATTTAAAGAATTTTTATCTCAGCCACAATTCTCTTTGACTCACTGGACACACAAATATACAGATCAATCACGTACTATGTTATATTATTATTATTATTAGTAGTAGTAGTAGTAGTAGTAGTAGTAGTAGTATTTTCTCTCGAGTTAGTTTAGGTAGTATTTTTCTTTTCTTAGTAATCGCTTTATGAATATATTTATATTATATATATTTCTTTACTTTTAATTGTAATTGATAATGTACGATTTTTAGTGTTTATTATTTCTTTTCGTAATGTTTAATATTTTATCTTGTAGTGTTCAATTATTTATATTATGTAAATTAAAATGGTTGAGTGGAAGGAAAGCTTTTGCCTTAACTCCGCCATTTAAAAGAAGAATAAATGAAACGAGACAATCGGTTGGAAAATGTTAACTAATATTTTATTTAATTAAATTGAATTTATTTATGCATCTCAGGCTTAGATCACGATGACGTGGAGAGGATGTTGGAAAGTGATCGTCCAAGCCCTAGTTATTAGATACCCAAACGGCATTTGTAACTATTGTTATTTAGGGTTTGCATTTCTTGTTTACAGGGAATAATACACAGCAAGTTTCACTTCTCGTTTACTTAACATGTATTTTGAACTTTCAATTCAGCGTTGTTGCTGCTGTCACTAAAGTACTGAAGAGGATTACACAATAAAAAAACTGGCAAAATAAAGTGCATTGAGTTCAGTAATTTTCATAATACTGAAAATATACACTATTCAACATTTGGAACGGAGATGGGTAGTTAAGACAAGCGTTGATGAAATCAATTTCAGATCAAACTAAGAATTGAAACCATATAGAATAAACTAAAATTTAGACAATAGTTTAGACAAGAAACCGCATCAGAGGGAAGGCTCAAGTGGAACTAAAAACGAAATACACTACATTTGAACGATTAACAGTGAAATTCTGCAAGACGTGTCTTTTCTGAACAGTTTCAAAATCTCGAGTGATCATAGAATGGTGAGTTGTAAGCTGAAATTAAATACTTGACTTGAGAGAAAGAAACTTATCAGAGGAAAACCGCCAGTTTTAGATCTGGAAAATCTAGGGAAACACAGAGAGACATTTGAAATAGAACTATAAGTAACATATTCAGCGCCTTGGAAGAGTTAGAGGACGAAGAAGACATCAACAGCAGAAATAACATACTCACTGAAATAATAAGAAGGGCAGTCAAGGAAATAGCAGTCATCAAAAAAAAAAAAGAGAGCAAAATCTGAGAAGAAACAAAACTCTTGATGAAAGAAGGAGGGAAATGAAAGAAGAAGAAAATCACATAAAGAGGATAGAGTACATAGAACTAAATTAAACTATAAGGAAAAATATAGAGATAATGTACGAAGATACAACGAGCATCTTATTGGAAATACAATCGAAGCAAACAAAAGTCTAAAATACTAAACAGCAGCTCAAGATAGGAAAAAAAGCAAATAATTGCACTTAAGCGACCAAACACGAAATAAGGAAGAAATTATAAAAATATTAAAAAAAATTCTACACAGAATTGTACTATTCCGAAGAAGAAATAGGGAAATAAGATTCAGAAGAAAATGATGTAAATATCCCAGATGTAATGAAAGAAGAACTGGTTAAAGTACTTCGAGGGATGAAGAACGAAAAATCGACAGAAGAAAATGAACTCGCAGCAGAGATGTTTAAATGGGAGGTGAGAAAATGAAAGAGGAACTTGCTAAATTATCCTCGATGTGCCTGAGGAAGAGAGAAATACCCTCAAGTTGGAACAATGCCGTTATCATTTTGTTGTACAAGAAAGGAGACAAAGAACGCGTCGAGAACTACAGACCAATTAGTTTACTGTTAGTTCTACACAAAATGTTCGCCAAAGTTATTTTGAATCGTATTGAACGGGACTTGGATTTTAACCAGCAAAGGGAACAAGCCGGATTTCGTCATGGATATAGCACAATGGACCACGTACATTGAATGAAGTTATGAAATGGACTAATGAATATGAACATCCCCTATGTCTGGGATTCATAGATTTTGAAAAAGCTTTCGATTCGGTCTCCTTGTAAGCAGTACTTAAATACCTTGAACATCAAGACATCGAAAGTTTATACATCAAACTACTAGGAAACATATATTCGACTGCCATATCTGTCATTAGAATTGCATCAAGAAAGAAGTTGGAAAAGGTGTAAGGCAAAGAGATTCAATTTCTCCAAAACTATTTTCAGCTGTCGTAGACATAGTTTCCTAAATTTAAACTGGGATAAAGTTGGAGTAAAAGTTAATGGCGAATATCTTCATCACCTACGATTTACTGATGATATAGTCTTGTTTGATTCAAGTGGAGAAGAACTACAAACCAGAATGAAAGAACTTAGTAATGAGAGTTCGAAAATAGGACTTAAAATGAATTTAGGATAAACAAAAGTAATGTACAATCAACATGCTGCAAAGAGGGAAATAAAGATTAACGGAGAGACAATAGGGTTAGTTATGAGTATGTTTACCTAGGCCAGCTCAAAATTTCAAATGCCAAGTTGATTGATGAAATAAATAGAAGACATAAAATGGCGTGGAGTTCGTTTCGAAGACTACACTTTATTTTCAAAATCAAACTACCAATGTGTCTCAAATGTAAAGTTTATAATCAATGTGTCTCACCTGTGATGATGTACGGCTGTGAAACTATGACATTGAATGCACAAACGACTCAAAGATTAAACGAGTCACACAAAGAACGATGGAGATATGCATGCTAGGAATAATCAGGAGGAACAGGAAGACAAATTAATGCAGAAACAAAGGGAGAAGATATATTCAAGATTGCAAAGAAGATGAAGTAGAGCATCAGCCGGTCACATAGCTAGACGAACAGATGGAAGACCAAAATATTACACTGGATTACTAGGTTAAAGAAACGACCAAGACGATGTCCAAATGCATCATGGGTAGATGAAATTAAGCGTTTTTAGAAGCTACATGGATGAGGACAGCAGGAGACCGAGATGTGTAGAAAGAAAGGGGGAGGCCTTCATCCAGCAGTGGATATATATA
>JAGDQP010002407.1:32173-42558 GCA_022664845.1 Lepisma saccharinum
CCTGATACGCCTGTTCGTGGTTAGGTACGCGCAGTGCTGATCACACAGCCGTTACTCAGGTGTATGCAGTTCCACCAAACACGGACAGATGGCGTTGGGGCAGGCTCAGGGCCTATCGGCCTGTTACGCCAGGATTATCCTCATATATCTGTATATATAATATAAATACAGGAGCATCCAGTAACCAGTCTCCTGCTGTCAATAGAGACATACATGAATATCCCCTGTATTAGTGCTATGAAATGCAACATAAAGCAGGTCTTAAACATCTTCGTTATCAACTGATTGTAACGTTGTTAAAACAGACTACCAACCAAGTACATGATAATGAAGTTTCATCGACTCATGCATGCACATGGGATTTGTTACGAACATAATATGATAGGTAGCAGAGTTGCAAGTTTTGTATAAGGCAAAGAAGGTTTTCCTTCATCCTTTTGTTCCAGACGCTTAAGCTGCCGTTTTAATAGCATCCTTGGGGTTCATCATCACCTCTTCTCTCGTCCAGTTTATCCTCTTCATTTCCTCTTCTCATCCTCTGTCCTTCCTTTTTTAATCCTCCCTTTTACTTCTCTCTCTCTCTCATCTTTTTTATCCGTCTTCGTTGAGCTCCACGCTCATTTTGACACACAAACCGCAGGCTCATTTCTGAGGAGGAAAGTTGCTCGTTTCCCCGTCAGAGTCAACCACAGCCAGTTATGAAATCAAGTAGGCGCCGTGGATAAACATGCCTCAGGCTGGTAAAGCTCGGGAACGGGGAAGACGAAAGGATCTTTTGCACTAAAGCAGCAGGCAGGTCTTCTCTTCATTTCCTCCCCCATACCTTCTTCCCCTACTGCCCGGACCTTCCAAGTTACGTTGACGCTGTTGCTTTCGTATATAGTTCGTCTTTGGTTCTTCTCATCCTCTTCATCTTGTAGCACCTTACTTCGTCTTTTCCGGAAGGCGAAAAAAACTGAAACGATGTCAAGAAAAGGAAAGAAAAAAATTGAAGAGATAAAATTGAGAGCGAATATCTGAGATTTTGGAAACGAAAGAATAATGCGAAAATTCCCCCATTAACCAGGAATTTTCTATAGAACATGCGTACGTGAATACATGACACTGAAGAAGTAGAAACAGTTTAGATTTTTCTTTCATCTACGATCCTAAAATACGAGATAAAGGTAGAACAAATATAAAATACTATGTTCTTGTGTGATATTAAGTAGTAATTGGTACAGCCACTGAGGCCTAGTAATTACACCTGCAGACTTTTTAACAGTACCGGAGAGGCAAGCAGATTCGAGTTTTGCTGATAGCCATGCTGAAGAAAGAGATTATCTTGTCTTTTGTTTTTTGTTTTTTTTTTCTAAGTCTGACACTTCAAATCCTGGTAAGGTACCTACAATCCTACACAATATCCTAGTTTATAACTCAACGCTCACATCTGGTGCGTCGGGTCGTCGGTTCGATCCCTGCTCATACCATGTGGACTTTGTGATGGGCAAACACCGTGTGCGTAAGTCCCGTTTCCTTCCATTTTCTTTATTCCACCAACCAATTCATCCCATCATCATCTATTCGACCAGAGCTAAAGTTGTCTAAAAACCTTAAAATAAGTTCAATTGAATTTCTGACACGTTCGCTTACTGTCCTCAATTGCTGTTGATGATCGCTGTTCTGCTAATGCGCTGTTCATCTTCAAATGATGTATCCCTAATACGAAATTTTGCAAACCAATATCTAGCTGTCTGGTCATTCACTATTTTGTCTCAACGTCTCATATATGCGATGTGTGACATTTTCTGCTGATGTTTCCAGTTTGAACAACTCGTACATCAAACATATTCTGATTACCTTCACTGATTACTTAGAATTGTGTAACTAGAACACTACCCTAACACTCACTGTCAGCTTTGGAATCAACGATGTCCTTTATATCTGTGGTACACACTGGGACAGCCATTTCGATCTCATTACCGGATTACAACATGTTCACGTTAGATATATCCTAAACGGCAAAGACTCTTGTGGTTACCTAGCAATTCGGTATTTATGATATAAAGTCCTTGTGTATGGTGACTACTTGAAAAACAAAAACTAGTTGTTACCCTCACCGGAACTCGAACTTGGGCCTTCCAGTTGTCGGTTGGGTATTCTAACAAGAAAACTATCACGGTAGGTAAGCTTTCTGGATGATGAAGCATTCCTTGCTCCTCAGCTTGCTGAGGTCCATGCCAAGGCACTCCACTACCTGTGGAATTATTGTTGAGAAATATTGTTACCAATCATGAAGTGCGAAATAATGATTTTTTACTTGCTTTTGTAATTTAGTGGTGAGAATAACGAACCAGTAACTGGAAGACCCCGGATCTATTCTTGGTCACGGCAACGAGCAATTTTTCTATATATATTTTTTATCTTTACATAATACTCATATAAACAGATAGAAGAAATATATTAATGTACATAATATTATAAAAGGTTTATTTTCCTTTATTGGAACTATTTTTTATTGTTTAAAAAGGAAGTCAGAGAAATTATAAATACATCCGTGATTGGAAATTTTGCAGATGTAACATTTGCAATGTGAAACTTTCAAATAAGAAAACTGATAAAATACTGAAAATTAAAAAGAAGAAGGAAAGTAGAAGGTGGATGGGGAAGGGGGAAGGGTGAGAAAGAAAGAATAGAGAAGTGTGAGAGGAAGGAAAGAAAGGGACTGGAGCGGAAAAGATTTTCAGAGAGGAAATGGAATTGCTCTTTTCGATTAGTGGCTGTTTGGGACCTGAGAACCCTGAATCTCCGGAAACTCTCCAAGATATTTTCTTTCTTGGAACAATGACAACACGACCTTATTTCCTCCCTTTTGCCTTTTCTCCTTTTTTTCTCAATCTTCCTTCCTTAGCCTTTTTCTCTATCTTGCAGTCCTGTCTTCCTTCCTCCTTATGTGCTGTCCGGTGACGAAAAAGCCTTTCTGAGATGAACCCAAGTGAGTGGTTTTACAAGATTTAAAGCAGTTCGTCCTGTCATGCACTTAGACATAATGTATATGAGTGCCACGACAGAGTTGTAATTAACATTTATATGAGTATAGTAAAAAAAACTAAGCAGGGCGTTTGTAATAACTAATAACATAGACCTCATTTGAAGTCAGCAATATTTTAAAACCTACATCAATTTAAAACCTCTAGAACTGAAGTAGCTGACAAGCAAGGTACGAAACTTGTCATCATATGTATAATAAAGTCGAAATAATAGTTCTAAAAACAAATCGAAATTTTAAGAACTGAGGAGCAACGACAGAAGCATCTAACGCTTTGATCTTATGACCATTGGGGTCACGAATATCGTGATTTATCGTTTTATTAATGTGAAAAAAACCTAAAGTTAACATAAATAGTTTTCAAGTATATCAGAAAGGTTGTACTAATTAACGTAGTGGTAAGCAGAACATAATAGAAAGTCTAATTAATTCTAAGATAACAAGAGTAGAGCATATTATATAATCCATATATCTGATTTGAACCTGCGTACTTCTGTCGGTTTCAAACAAGAATTATTTCCTGTTTTCTGTAAATTGTTTGTGCAAAGCATTTTTCTTCAAATTGTGATTTAAAAATAAGTGGACTTTTTGTTTATTTTCTTTCACATTAACCACGCAATTGTTAATTTGTATCCCTTTCATTTTATATTCATACACAAATATGCACGTTTTAAATGGATTGTTGGCTTAGCCCTGTTATGTTTCTATGTTCATACCTACATATCCTAAATTTTGCAATCGTATTTTCAAACAACTGCTGCATTATTCTAGTGTCCCTCCTAGTTTTTTTCCAGTATACATCTGCATCCCTCCATTGTTCTTTTTGTAACTTAATCCTGTATTTTTTTAAAGCATATTCAGTGTTAATTTTTCACAACCATAAAATATCACCGTTGAGATACGTTGATTATAATCTTAACGCTTGATACTTAATGGTAAGTTGGTTGTATTTCCAATCTTCCAAATTAGAATGTCCATGTCATTTTACTTCTTTTAATTATATCCAGAATCATCGAGCTGTCTTAGCATTCAATTTTCTCAGCAGGTATAGCTAAACATACTGATCAGACGTGCGTGTGTGTATGTAAGAGAGAATGAGAGAGAAAGAATCCATGTTTTCTTGCAATTGTTGGAGTCAGTGTTCCTTCCGTTGTTCAAGAAGTTGATGGTGATGTATGAGAACAGATATTAGAAATCTCCAGCTGAAGTTGTGGACCTAGAAAAAAATAAGAAAGAAGAAAGGCTGTATGAAAGAGAAAAGCGTTAAGAGTAGGGAAAAAAACTATGAAAAACAAGACAAAAAGATGGTGTAGGTTAAAATGAGATATGATTTTTTCCCCCAAGAAAACTGGAAAAGCGCGCAAGAGAGAGAAGATGAAAGAAAGAAAATGGCAGCAAGTAATGTTTTTTCTTCGCCTTTCGTTCCTCTCTCGCTTTTTTTCTTTCCATTGGAGGAGAGAACATTTCGTTTGGGTCTATATTAAATAATGCAGTTTCGCTTCTTGTGTCACCTGAAATGATGCTATATTAGTTTGGTTGGTGTTGCGAGGTGTAGTTGAACTTTCTGAAGTTAATTGTTCTAACGTATGCAGTTTAATTTACTTTTTTATTCTGTACATCTGTTCTTCGTTAATAACTGGATTATCTTGTCTCGTTGAATTAAATTTCCGAAAGAGATTTTTCTCCATGCAATGTGTGTGCGAGGGAGAGAGAATTTGGACGTATCTGGTTTCTTTCTGCATTATTGGCTAAATACTACCAGAAAGAGAATTTTAAACATATTTTTGTACAACTGCTTTGGCTTTCCCTTCGCTGTTACTTCTAAATATGAGAAAGTATTTTCGATTACTTTTTTCTTTACTATAAGGTGGATGATGATTAGGTAGATGATGATTCATAGATTTTATCCAGTACATTAATACTGTCATATGTTTTGCGTTTTTTAATAGAACAGTTCTTTTAAGATTTTACACATAATTAAATGCGAGATGATTTTGAAAAAAATTCAGTCCAGGGGATCACTGTTGATGAATGTTGCTAAAGTATAAGCTTCAAACTGTAAATAAAGTAACTTCGTGAACAAGTTATTGAAAATTCTGATGAATGGATATTATTGAATGTATCCTTTCCACTTAATGTGTCATAGTCAATATTGTAACCTCAAAATGAACTATTTCTGGGCTTCACCTTATATATATATAGACGTACCTGAAAGGCAATATGAATACAGAAGGAGCATATTACATTCGACTGTTAGCCCTTGCCTTGAACACGGGAAATAATGACGCCACAGACTCTATGAATCCCCGGTTACAAGAACTAAATGAAAGATGAATATGTCTCCAGCTGAACATTCGGACCGTCACACGAAAAGGCATTCATTAAACTCATCCAAATCCAGTATCGTTTAGCATAAACCTCCAACATGAACACTACGGTTTAACATAATTATTCAATATGCTAACTATTTGGCATGACGATGGTAACATCAAAAGTGTTCCGTACTGCTCTGCTGTAATATAGTTTTAATTGCATTTCCTACTCATAATTGCATTTCTTTTTTGGCAAGAGAGGGTCAATTTCTCCTAACATTATTGAAGTATAAATCATGTCATCTATCAGTCTGTAGAGGGGACATTGTTTGATATATTTTACGTTAGAACTTAGAGTGCCTCCTTCTGTTACAGGTGGAAATTAAAAATTAAATTCTTGAAATAACAGCCACCATTTTACTCGTTAGTAGCTAGAGTACACTTGAAGCTCTATTGAAAATACTATTTAAAGCGGGATTAGCAACTACATTCTTGAAATATCAGTAACCTTCTCTTTTTTCCTGTAGTAGGTAGAGCACACTTGAAGCTCTATTGAAGATACTGTTTAAAATAACCTTTAAAAAAATCGTTTCTGTGATGCTACCAAAGGATTCTCTATCGTGCATTGAAAGTGTGTGAGACAGAAGAAAAAGGGGTGGAGGGTATTTTAAGCGTGAATGAATGAGGTTCATGCAGGAAAGCTAATACATATGCAGTAGGAAGTGGAAATTCTTCATGCGTCGACGTTTCAGGTAGCAAATTACCGTTTGCACAGAGGCTTTTGATGTTTTCGAAGCGATGATGCTCTTCGGAAAAGAACAGAGCTGCATGTCTGTGTGTGTTTGTGTGTCTGTATAATGCCAATGCGGTGTTGTACGTTGCCAGGATTCACCAACTGATGGTTGTTTTAGCTCTGTATACAATTCTGTCAGTCTCTCTCTCTTCGATTCACTCATTTGCGCTTGCGCGCGCACACGTACAAGTACAGTGTTTCAGAATATATATATTTCTATTCAACACAAATACACTGTCATACTTCTTGTTATAACCTTTTTGTATACATCTTCTGAGACAAGGTTTTCCACCAAGCTCCTTTATGGTTGGTGTAAAAGATCCATATGATCCAATTTAGGTTGTACTTGTAGCAAATTATTATTGCGCTGAACAGCACATTTTTTTCCAAATATAAACATAGAAAATTAGAAATGATGATATGTCATCTGTCAGTGAATCTATCCTGCATGTTTGCTTCGTTCTGCAAAATATTAATCTCAACACGACTCTACTTCAAAATTGAAGACCTGAATTGCAAAATATCCCAAGTCACCTTATTTTTGTAATACAGAATCACTTCAACTGAATAGAATAACATCTCAAGCATTTGGATTGCTTTTTGTTTCTCCTGAAAAAAATACCCAATGGACGTGGGATGTTTTGCAATTCAGGTCTTCAATTTTAACTATTTGTTAGTTATCAGAGACTCTAACATGCAAATTTGTTGTGGCGTACAGTAAAAAGTTACCTGCGTAGAAATTTCTTTTATTAGTACTCGTTAATACCAGGATAGTACCTATTAACTACATCCTTTATGACTGTCTTTTAACATTCTCTCCCTCATTCTATCCCGATTTGATCCTGAGATTTCTAAAGATCATGCATTAAAATTCAAAATAATACTTTTCGGAAAACAGCAAGTTTATCGAAAACGGGAAGCTCCAATTTTAATCATAAGTTTATGATTACTTCCCCTCCTTTCTGCTTTGTTCTTTCTTCTTATTTCTTAACAGTTTTCTTCTTTCTTTTAGAAGACACTTTTTTCCTCCCACTTTTTCCTACTTCTAAGCTCTATGTTCTATGCTATTTCTAAATGTAATTAGAGTAGCTTCTTTTCAACATCCTCTGAGGTTTGGAGGCTAATATCGAAAACAATAACAAAAAAAAGCATATTGCGTTTTAATTAACACATAAAACAGAAAGGTTCCACTAATGTACAAGAAATGTCGCAGAAGTTTGTCATAGTCTGAAGTGTTAAAGTCAAAAAATGAAAATTTTCTGAGTTGAAATTACGGTAGATATTGCAACATTTTATCAATGCAGTGCCACACACTTTGCGCAAACAACAATTGTCAATCTTCCTGAATTATGCACATCTCCAGCTAAAATATACTGTACTAGTATACATGTTGCTATTATGTTGATAGCATCATTGAATATCCGCCTCTCCAAAGGTGTATCAAATATTAAACATTTAATAGCGTGTAATCGTTGATAAGTTGAAGATTAGGTGGGAGCTATTGGACGTTTATATCGTTCTTGTTTTAACATTTAACTGCAAATATACCTCGCTATGTCCAAAGTAGTGTACGGAGTTGATATATATTTTAGGGATACAATATAACAAAGGGGTGTTTGGTAAAGTTGTCACTAACATATTAATACATCGTTATAAGGTCACTGTTACATAAAACTTAAACATATGCATAACAAGCTAACAAAATAGAGGTTTGCAGGAAACAATTTTGACGATTTTTGTTTATATTATAGTTTCTGATGTTCTGAATCTGAAAATTACGTTAGGTTTTCTCCATCATCTGTACTGGTTTCACAACCAGTGTTGACATTTTCCATTTGGGCGAAACGTCACCTCTTAAACTTTACGGTGCAAAGTTATGAAATATATCGTGTTTTCTAGGTTATTCCAGTTTTCACGTTGTAAATACATTTTTGCATACTTTAAGATTGTGATTATATACATTGTTCGTAGCTCAGCGAGCGGAAATGGGAAGATCCGAAGTGGGAATGAACTTATTCTATTTCACCGTCACCCAGCTTTGAAATACAAGAGAGAAATATAAAACGCATGAAGAAATCGAGCAAGTTACTCGGCATAAAACTCGAAATTCCGGATTGGAATGTGAAATCTTAAAAAAAGAAAGAAAAAAGAAATGTAGGAAGAATAATACGCGTATAAAATAAATTCTACAATTGTTTTATTGTATACTGTTAATTTTTATTTTGGCATAAGTGTAAACTGTAGTTTGAGTTTACTTTAGATTGATTAGAGGAAATACTGTTACTACGAATGTAAGTTGTACTTTAGTTTGAGAAGAGGAAATAATGTTACTACGAATTTAATTTGCTACGTGTTGATGGTTCGTCAGTGGACAAACATGGTCAACACTACACAAACGGAAATGTTGATCCTAAGCATAGTAGGACTGAGAGAACAGAAAATATAAATATTTCACATCCTTTTGCCCATAGAATAGAATATAGGAAGAGAGAAAACTGAACCATATATATAAATATATAGATAGATAGACAGAGAGAGAGAGAGATAGAGGGAGAGAGAAGTAAGTGGATTGATCTGAGTCTTTAACATTGCAGAAGTTATTATAGGAGCCGTGCCCACGCTTTTTCTTATTAGTCTGTTGCAGGTTTCGCGGAGATAAAAAAAATGAAATTTCGTAGGAAAATTTAAATTTATTTCCTTTATATATATATATATTAATGTATGATTCCAATCAGAAATCTCTCTTTAACAGAATATAAAATGAATTTTTTGAGTGGTAAAAGCACTAAAATCTCTCTTCAAGTCTAACGAACGGAGAAATATTGGCCGTCTGATTCTTCCTTATTTTTGTCTTTATTAATACTAAACTATTTTAAATACCTTTACTGCGTTTGAAAATTGTCACAAGAAGAACACTATTCACAATGAAAAACATAAAATTATGCTTTACACTCCTCCAGTTTACATTTTTAAATATACTAACTTTACGTTAATGGATGTTATTGCTTTTTAGGTTACAGTTTCCTTCTGTAAACTTTCTTACCGTGTGGAAGAAGAAAATGGGGCTTGCTCATAAGTCATACTACCATCATATCATTCATACTACAAGCAAACGGCTATACGTAAGTAGATTCCTTCGATCGGTTAAAGTGATGAAATTTTCAAATAGCAAAAGCAGGGAAAGCATTACACATCACTAAGGATATTTCTTAGTTAACTCGACAATAATATTTCGTGAAAAGTTTGAATATGCTAGTCAATCCTTCATTTGTTGTTTGGCAATCAGTACACAATTCTTCCAAGTTTTCTAAGTAAGATTTAGAATGGTTGTTGTAAAAGATTGAACTTCCTTCTACATTCCTTCCGTTGGAACTTGTGTTCGATGAGACATAATTTCTGATACATAAGACAGACTTTCAAATATAAAAATGTAATAAACGAAAGTGTTTGCTTTCCAAATATTGTAACCGAGTGGGCACATATCAGTTGGCAGAGGCTTGAGTTTACATTCTTAATGTACTGGATTAGAATCCTAAGATTTTTTCTAGTTTCCTCAATCACAGCAGACCAAAGTCAGTTTACCTTCACAACTAGGCTTCAAATAACTTCCTTTCCACCTCTTTTCTCCTACCCTGCACCGGCCTGAGAAAAGTAAGTCTATAAATGCAATCCAATTTCGAGTGTCTATAATAAACTGTAAATCTAATATATATATTAACTTTCATAACCTTGATTGAGAGTGACAGTGGCTGTACAGTTTCAATCCAAACTTGCAATTAAATTAAATATTTGCTTTAGTAAGAACATTAATTTTCAGTTGAGAATCCCAGTCTTGTGTTGAATGAATTGAGTTTTCTTTTCAGGAATATAGAATATAACAAGCATGGTTATGTTATGAGCCTTCATAGCACTAACACAACATCCAATCAACCACATAAGTATCGAATTCAAGCCTATGGTGATGTCTCTATTTCGAAAAAAAGAGGAAAATGTGACCTCTTAACATGAAAGAAATAGTAAAATAACATTCAATATGGTGATGTCCCTGTAGCGTAGTGGTTAGAGTGGCGAAATACAAAACACAAGGTTTCAGGTTGCAATTCCACAAATATTTTATGATCATTTACTTGATTCACTAAATATTGCAATATTATAGATCCTGTATTCCACTTATCCGAACAAAAACACCAGAGGTGCAAAAAGTGGAGCCAAGTTCTTTAGCCCTAAAAAGGTGTGAAATGGGAGACGGATG
>JAGDQP010002407.1:42658-105237 GCA_022664845.1 Lepisma saccharinum
TAGGATCCCCACCACCCTTATAGCTTGAGGATCATGAACCTTGCCACTTCGCGCCAAGTTCCTTTGTTCCTGTTACATGCTGTCACCAAGGAACTTGGCTCATCCGTCTCCCATTTCACACCTTTTTAGGGCTAAAGAACTTGGCTCCACTTTTTGCACCTCTGGTGTTTTTGTTCGGATTTCACAGCTTTTTGTAGGTGTATAATATATATACTCGCTCTCTCGGCCTCGTTTAGGTCCTCGCCCCCCGTAGCTGGCTGCGGCCTTAACTTCGAGTTTTTGGGTACTTACGCCCCTTTATCGTAACCACTCTCCAGGACACTGTGCTTCCATGTTGCAGATTTTTTCCCATACCCACCACCCGTGGGAATGAAATATTTATTGAAACATAGGGAAGCTTTGCCATATTTATTGTAACCTACTTGTGATGATACAGCAAATTTGCTTCCTGCTGGCGGCCCTAAAATCCACCACCACCAACCCTAAGGCTCGAACATCACCTGATGTTTTGCTCGGATTTCACAGCTTTTTATACGTGTATATATATACTAGGTTCGCCTCGCTGGGTGTGCTGCCCCAGAATTCCGTGTGCGCCCCAACTTCAAATTTTTAGGGTTACGCCCCCTTTATTGTGATCAGACTTTCTGGGGACAGCGCCCCATGCTGTGCAGACCTTTTCCCATATCGCCTCGGGGGCTGCACGCTCATAGCGGTGGTTTGATCCATTTATTGAAACATTTTCGTAATGGTACACCTTCATATTAAATTTCGTTTCTTAAGCTTCAGTGGTTTGGAAAATGGTATTTGGGCGGCTATGATGAATTAAAGAAAGCGATTTTAAAAAGTTTTCTTACATTGCCGTTACCTACTTGTGATGGTACACCTTCATACCAGATTTCGTTTCTATAGCTCGAATGGTGTGGAAAAAGTTTCTGTGCGGCCATTTTGATCCAAGTTAACAACTTTTTCAAAAATGTAAATTATTCCTAAACTATTCTTGTTAATACACCTTTATGCCAAATTTCGTATCTCTAGTTCAAACGGTCTGGAAAATGGATTATGAAGTCAGCCATTTTGGATTCAAAATGATGTCTTTGCAGATATTTTGTAATCTACTAGTGATGATATACCGTCATACTTCGAAATTTCATATTTCAATTTTTAACATCGTTTTTCTTACAGAACCACAAAATCACTGATTTCGCAATAAACTCTTCTTCCTGTATAACATGCTGACGTTTTGTGACACGTGGAACTCGGCTGCATGCACTGCCGTACGTGTTGATACTCCCCTCGATTCGCTCGCGTCGCTGCGCCAATAATCCCACGGCAGGCCGCGCATCGAACTTGAGGAGTTTGGAGGAACTGCGTCTTTTTATCTGAACCAGATTCTGCAGTGCACTGCGCCCCAAGATGCAGATATTCCCTCATACTCCAGAGCGCTGCGTCCGAATGGGGAAACGTCCACATTCTGCCGGTATAACATGCTCCTGGCAATGCTAACGTTTATGAAGAGTAAAATTTGGTGGGACACGCAGGATTATTGAAAGTTGGCACGAGGAACTAGGCTCATCCATATTCCATTTCACCACTTTTTAAGGTTGAAGGAGTTGACTGGACAGTTTGCACCCCTGGTGCTTTTGCTCGTATTTCGCAGCTTTTTACACTTGTGTAATGTATATACTCGCTTCGCCTCATTGGGGCGCTGACCCAGAATTCCAAGATGGCCTCGCTGGGGCGCACCCCTTTATTGCAATCACGCTCCAGCTGGGAACTGTAACCTAGTAGGGGAGACGAGCCGAATTTATTCTAACCTACTCGTAATGGTACACCTTCATACCAAATTTCGTTTCTCTAGCTTCAGTCGTTATAAAGTGGGGCTTAGGCGGGCATTTTGGATAAAAGATGGACACATTTTAAACGTTTTCTTATATTTTCGTGACATAATCGTGATGATACACTGTCATACCAAATTTCATTTCTCTATCTCGAACGATGTGAAAAATGGTATTTCAGCTGCCATTTTGAATCAAAGATGGTGAATGTTTTAAAACGTTGTTATGTTTTCCTAAACTACTCTTGATAATACATCATTATGCCAAATTTCGTATCTCTGGCTTAAGCAGTTGGAAAATGGATTTATGACGCCCGCCATTTTTTACCCAAGATGGCGTCTTTAGAGATATTTTGTAATATTTTCATAATCTACAAATAATGTTGTACTGTCAAACTAAATTTCATTATTCTAGCGGCAGCCGTTTAGGCTGTGTATTCTTTAAAAGTTTAGGGTTGGCGGCCATTTTGAATTCAAGTTGGCGACTTTTTCAAATTTTTAAAAAGTTTTCTTAATTTGCTACCAATGATGTAGTTTCATACCAAATTTCACTGTTCTATCTTTAGTCGTTTAGGCTGTGTATTCTTTGAAATTTTAGGTTTGGCGGCCATTTTCAATCCAAGATGGCGACCTTTTCAAAATGTCGGAATTTTTCCTTTATCTACTTATCATCCTCTACTTTCATACCAAATTTCATGTTTCTAGCTTACTCCAAACACCCTAAACAATATGATGAGTGAGTCAGTGAGTGAGTGAGTGAGTCAGTTAGCCTAAAATGTGCAATTTCAGGGGTCCACAACTAGAACATATTTTGAGATACGAATATGAAATTTTGTACATCTGCACATATTTACCATATCTCCTTAACGGCAAAAGCTCATATTCCTATCTTTAACATCTTTTTTCTTACGGGGCCCCCAAATCGTCGATTTTGCCATAAACTCTTGTTCCTGTATAACATGCTTCTGGCAGTGCTAACGTTTTCTGACGTGAAGAACTTGGCTCATGCACTGCCGTGCATGTTGATATAAACATTGATGTGTAGTATTTCAAGTTCATCCGCTACACTTGATCGGGTATACTTTTCAATAAGATTTTACTGTTTCTAAAATGCAAGAGTTTGAAATATACAGTCCACTGCAAAAGGTACATTTTGTTATGTTTGTTATCTCTTTCTTCACGTATTCAGTAAGCTTCAGGAATATATCAAATATATTTTCCAATTTGTTTCTCTCTTACCTCTTCCACCTTTCTCTGAAGTTAGTTCCGTAAACCACATTAAAAAATCACCACACTAAAATTTTCATATTTCTTTACGTATTCATTATACAGTATATCTGTATAAAGTTACTGTATACGCCCTGCGTTCCACGTACGATCATTTAAAAATTCAGCATGCTCCTCTTAATTTAAATCTGAGCTAAGAGAGGCATGCGCTTACTGATTTGGAATATTAAAAAAGCACGCTGGACACTGGGTTACTCTGAGCTACTGGAACAGGTCATAGAGGATATATCCTAAAACATGTGGGCACGGGCCAATTCAGGGACTGTGCACATATGCTAAAACCAGGCGTCTTCAGCGAGTATCGTTTCTATATAAACAATGTTCCGTTTGAAAAATTGGGGCAATACCTTTCTCAAAAACACATCAACCACTTTCTTAGCCCTAGTAGTTTCGAAGTTAAAAATCCCACCCTCCAAAGCTCGGGAACCACACGATTCGGAGAAATGATCGAGTTTGAACTCGTCTTGGCAAGAGCGATACCTAAACCACTTTTAGCTCTAGTATCGATACCTAAACGGTTTCCAAAGTTGAAAATCCTCTCAAACTTAGGATCCATCCCTATAATCTGGATGAATAATATGGCTTTGAACTTGTGTTGACGAAACCTTTACAACGACACCTCAAGTGCTCCACAGTACATAACTACTAAACTACACAAGCACAAGAAACGTAACCAGAAGAGGACCTACTTTCAAATTAATATTTTATTATTTAATTAATTAAAATATAAACATGAATGTAGCTAGGCTAGTAGGGAAATGTAACACAAAAGAGGGCATACTTTAAAATTAATATTTTATTATTTTCCTTTTACGGGGAGCTTACAAAATAAGTTAATACTTTAATATTAAAATCAGAAATGTACCTAGGAAAGGTCCCGGTCGCAGACCGTATTTTAGTAAAAATGCTAATGTATACGTGAAAAATATAAATTGTATTTATGCTACTTGGTCATCTCGTACGTAATATACGGTCACTTTCAGTAGCGTTATAACAATGTTGAACTGCACTTGTTCCATTTTACAAGTTATAATAAAATATTCATTTTAAAAGTGTGATTCCCACACTTAAAACTCTTGATAACTATGCCATCAAGTGTCTAAATTTGAAATATTGAACTTAATAGATAAGCATAAAACAAACTTGTTGGATTAACGTAAGTGGCTTAATTCTATATGTAACCCAATCGAAGTTTGTTGGAATCAATTTGTTATGGAATGGAGTTTGTCAAACTTGAAGCTGATTTGGATTTTGTTTCATTACATTTACATAGTATTCTCAAAGCGATGTTGTCCCATCGCGTCCCATCGCCGTAATTTAATAACTGACAGCGTCCACCTTTTACTACAGAGGTTTTTTTACAATTTGATGAACTAAGTATAAACAACGCTTGGGAAGAGAGTTAGGGTGTGTGGTTTGATGACTATAGCGTTGGATTGATGTGTCAGCGATTTTGGGATTAATTCTTACCGAAGGTCATGATTTTATTTATTTTTTAGAAGTACCCTACGTTATCTTTTCTTCTTTGTCAAAGTTATTTCAACCTCATTCTTGTAAGCTAGAATGCCTTTATAATATATTTTCATTTATCCAGTTCACATCAGGGATGAAGTTAATGAAGAGGTAAGGCATGCCTATATTAAAGGCATCATGAAACTCTTGCACGATCCTTTTGTCCAAATAATGTACTTATAAGTACAAGATAATTAAAATTATCAGATACTGTTGTATTTTTTAAACTTATTTCTAATTTGTTTACGGGGCACACCTATCATCAATACGGCCCTGGCGTACGGCTCCGATGGACAATTCTCTATCTCTAAAGTTGGATGAAGGCAAAAAACGAAAACGCCAAACAAACAAACGCGTCATCAAAATGGTGGGGCATGGAAAATTCTCTATCTCCAAAGTTCGGTGACGTGCAAAGGCTAAAAACGGTGACCTACAAACAAAGTACCGTTTACCAAAAACCGGGTCATCAATGGCCACGCATGTAGGCCTTAAATTTAGGTCGGTGGTCTGAAATGTAGGCCGAAGCACTGTTATAATCTAAAAATAGAAAACTTTAATCAGCGTCTTATTTCTACTTTATCCTACTGTTCTTTACAGCTTTTAAGTCTTTTTGTCAATACGTTTTTACTGTCCTTAAGTGTTTGGCTGGTGTGACTAACGGAACATCAGATAAATTTAGTCAAAGTTTCCGTTTGTGAATTTTGACCCGACGACCTCCAGGAATCCAGGTTATGTTGATGCAATGCTTATACTCAGCCACCCTTTTCTGTAAATATCTTTTGATCATCGTAATCCAAGAGTGAAAGAAATGAATCATTTTATCAAGGTTTCTATAATTTTCAGTCCTTCATTTTTTTTACCATTTGAAGAAGGAAATGCACCGGAAAAGATTTTTAGTCTCCACATTTTATTTCTGTTTGAGCTACTCTCTTTGAGGAGCGTGACATGCATTAAAAATGATCACGAGCACAGAAATCTCTCTTTGATCTACCAACACAATAAAAAAATAGGCTAAGAAAGAATAGGAACTTAGTACAAGAATTTTCATTTAAAGCAAGAGAAAAAAAAAATCTTGTAATCGTTACGCATTGTGTCCCCTTTTGGCTTGGCTTTCTTACTCCCATTTTCCATGCTCACTTAAACTTTATGGAGAAGTTTCAAAAACGCATCCTCCAACTCAGCTCAAAAATTCCTTTTAAACTTGTTACATAGCCTTGCAGAATTTTCAACTTTCTCGCTCCCCCCCCTCTCTTTCTTTCAAAAGTCTTTTTAGTGAGGCCTTTACACCAAGCCCCTCTCTTCTAAAAAAAAAGCCTCTCTTCCACCTAGTCGCTTCTTTCTCAGATGTCTTTTACCCCTTTCTAACATCCCGAAACCCACACCTCAAAACTGTAGAACGAGTGCTAATTTCAAAGAAATAAGTGTTGCTTGTGCCTCTAGGAATGCATCTGGTACAGAATGAAAATAAAAAAAAGAAAGAAATAGAGACACAAAGAGAGAGAGAGAGAGAAAGAACAGGAGAAATAACAAAAGAAAAAGAAGAAGACAGAAGTTTAATTACTGAAAAAAGAATAATGAGAGAGGGATGCAACGAGGAGGATTAAGCGTGCTAGGTTTTATGTGTAGATCGGTGTTTGTGTGTGAGTTACATTCTAGAAAAGAACACTGTGCTACGTTTTAACCATTCTGTGTGTGTGTGTGGGGGGGGGGTTATGAGTATGTCTGGGTGCTAGTGTACCACCAACAAAAGAAACAGGACAAGAGAGGTAGGAACAAAGTTAACCTTGAACGAAAATTTGAGGAGAAGATGGAAAAAATAGAGAAACTTTAGATCGAAAGAAGAAAGTTGAGCTTTCATAGTTAAGTTTTCAATTAGCGAAAGCATTTCATTTCTCTTATTTATCGCAGTTATTGAAAAATAACAGATAATATGTAAAGTTAATAAAGATGCAAACGAGAGGGATATTAAGTGCCATTTGTAGAAGGATTCTAGTATTAGAAGATAGGATGAAAAAAAAAATTCACCCCCTCAAGAAACCAAGCTAAGAAATCATGAATATTTGCGACATAAGTAGCAACACCTCGGATTTCAAATCCTGTCCAAATAAGCTGAAACTAATTTTATTGTGCACTCCTAACAATGATGTAGTTCTTAAATCAGAAAGAAACAGTAGTTTCAGTTCTTGATATTTTTCGACTGCTGAAATACTTGTCATCTTTGTACTTATTTACTAAAACTTCATATTTTCAATAATATTCAGACAAAACCTAGTGGTTATGTCAGATTCTCTGCACAATTTTCTGACCTAGTGCATGATAAGTTTAATTGAATGTTTAGGTTTCCTTTCAAATGTTTTTGTTTTTGGCATATTTTCCTTCAATACGAATTTTTTAAGTTTCCTTTAACGAAAAAAATAATTACAATATGGAAAAACATCGTTCCTTCTTCTCTGATAACGTTCCGACTGATACTTTCCGAATTATTGGTACAGTCCCTGAAACATTCTAATTATCTATGCATCTGGCCATTTTAAATATAAATAGCTTACTTTAAGCACTCCACTTTGCTCGTATTTTTCCAGAGTCACTATTATCCATATGTAATGCATTTGTGTTTACTCTCCTAATTTTCCAACAGAAAGATTTTCAGAGATGAGACCCTTGAAGTACTTGCTGTCTTATTGATTATTGTTTTTAATTTTATATTACTTCTGTTCAAACGAATTAGTATTTACTATATTATTTCCTTCACACAAGACCTTGGGCATAACTCTAACCCGGATCTTCCAAATCTTGGTTGGATGTATTAGCCATTATAATAAAATGGCATGGTCATGTAGGATGTTCCTCTTGATTGTCTTGTAATGCAAGGATTTGGTGAGAGGTGAACCAGACTGTCTCGTACATGATCTGTTCATAGTCTAACCTTTAATTCGCTGGATAAATGGTATAGCGCTCACCTCTGGTGCTAGAGGTCGTCGCTTCAATACCTGCTCATGCCATGTGAGCTTTGTAGTGGACAAACACCGTGTGTGAGGATTTTTTCGAGATACTTCCGTTTTCTTCCACTTTCTTCATTTCACCAATTCATTCCATCATGATCCATCCGGACTGAGCCTAAGTTGCCTAAAGCCTTTTCAAATTAAATTTTCAAACAATGTCAGCTTATATATGATTCCTGTTCATAAAATGTTTAATTCTATTTTTCTTATTTCTTAAAAGAAATGTTGGAATTGCGCTATTGCACGAAGGTATTCATGCATCAATAATGTAGTTTTTAATTTGAAAGAATTCTATGAAAAACTAAACAAATTTCCATAAGGAGGGAGGCAGAACATAAACCTTGGCTCGCAACTGTAGATAGACAGATAACAAGATAGAGAATTAATTAGTTTGTAAGTGTATCTATTTTATTTGGTGTTTCAGCACTATTTAGAATGCACACCCTCAGAAAGATTTATTTAAAACTGTTGCTGTCTAAGCAAATGTTTCTCCACGGAATCATAAGAGAAATCGGCGATTATATTCTGAATTTATTTCAATAACCTTTTCCCTACTTTTCTGTAGAAAAAGAGATTCTTGATTATATCTTCTTCAGGAATTCTTCCAGAATGTTTAAGATGGACTTGACAGATACACAAAGTTTCTCTTCATTGTTTAACACAAACTAAAGTAAATATTTATATTTTCATGAAAATAAGCATTAAATGTCTAAAGTAATTGATGCAGACGAGAATTAGGTAAATGCTGAAAAAAGTTGTGAACTTAACAATAAACTAAACAAACATACTTCAACGATACATTAGGAAAGATATAGAATTTCTCAAAATATACTTTGAGAAGCATTCTTCCTTACCTTCCTTGTATTTTTAGTTATATAAAACACAAAAGCAGGAGCTGTTTCATAACAGCAGAATAACTCATAGAACTTCTCATTAGCGGTCTTTTGCGTAGGATCAAGAATGACGATCTACTCAGACGGAGAAAAGTAATGAAAATTAAAAGAAAAACTAACTTTTTTCTTCCCAGAATATAACGTCTTCCTTGCAGGCACTTCAGGAATATCGCTGTCACCGCGGTAACCACAGGATGTCGTGGAGAAAGCAACAGGCACAAAATGCGGTATGTAAAGTCGGAGAGTAATTAATTAGTGGAAAAATCACGGATGGCGATGGTATTTCGCATCAGTTAGAAACTAACGAAGGAAGTTTTGTGAAAGACAAGAACGTCATATTTGACTAACTACAAACAAATGATGGTACTGATGGCTAAAATTTGATATTACAAAGATGCTTCGAGGGTCTGTGAATTATCAAAAAGAGCAATTTCTGATCTCTCTGACTTACAAACTCAAATCTACTTCTACGTAAACATTTTTACATGCTAGTTTTCTCATTACCGATTTACAAGTTTGAAAATAAAAACATTTGATTGGAGAAACTTGATACAATATAAACCAAATGTGTTGATTTTAATAGAGAAGTACGGTATTACTTGAGATTGCTGTCAAGTTTTTAAGTGAAAAATGTTTCTACTTGCAAATTATGGATTTCTGAATTGATTTATTTATAGTCTTTAGGAAACTTTGCCTCAGGTCATCTTAGATTTCCCTTCAATATAATAAATTGTATTATTTTTTTTTCACGAAAACGATCTCTTGTCCTTGGATTCACTTACGCCTACACCTACCAAGTAAATACGATTTTCGTTTGCATCCCTATAACAAGGCCATAAATAGAACAAAATTAATTTTTAAGTACACTCACAGCTACTTATCAGCCTGTTTTAAAGCTTATGGACTATGCTTACTTAAAAGTATAAAAATGAAACTTTGTTATGAAGATTAGTTTCTTTAAACGCATCGTCTTTTTTTTTTTCTTTTGGTAAATTTCTTGAAAATGAGTTACATTGAACAGTTTTATTTTTTCGGATGGGGTAAATATTAGTTTATTTTCTCATATGTTCTATATTGCTTACACATTATAAATAGACAAATAGAAGCAAATCACTTGTGTTTACAGATTTATCTTCTTATTCTGACTTTGCGTGCATTCAAAATTTTATTTAAAATTATATATATATATAGTCAATAAAGCTCCTGCGTATAGAATCCCGGTGGGAGCACGAAAATTTCGGTGTTGACGCAGCATCGTGAGGACAATTGGGAGTTGCTGTGAATAAAATACAGTGGAGATCACAGTGAGAGCTTCGGCTCTCCTCTCCCAACCCGTCTGGTCAGTGTGTGAGCAGCAGACCAACTCCTCCCTTCGGGGAGAGACCTCATCCACTAGTGGATTGAATATGGCTGTGATTTATTTATTATTTATTTATTTATATTGTGAATTAAACTTTTTCGCATTTTGCATTGACGTTTGGTTGAACGATGTAACAAGAGGAAAAGAGAAAGTTAAAGTAATATGTTCAATAAACATGATCGTAAAAAACATATTTGACAACCTTTGCACGATGCGATCATTTTATTAGTGTCTGATGACTTTGACCCGTTCAATTCTGTAAGCTGATATGCTTTTAAGATGAACAAACGTTCATGCTTTAGAATATCATGTTCCTAAATAACAATTTTATTCTCTTTTCACAGTAATTAATATTGTTCATTGTAACTATATTGGTTAATATACAAATTAGAACGTATGTATTCAGAAAACAGCAGCGTTTAAACTGCATACAGGTGAGTTTGATAGAAAATTTTAATTTGTTTTTGTCAAGATATTTGTTCTTTTTTTTTTCAAAGATCTTTTTTTTTTTTTTTTGCTCGCTTGATATTCTTAAATTCCGAAAGACTCAAGAACTCTATAATTTCTCTGAACCATAAAAGTAGAGAAATCTGAAGAGAAAAAGACGAAAACGAGAACAGATCGAGAACAGCAGCTCTTATTGAAAGAAGGAAAGAGAAAAAGACGAGATCTTAAAGTTCATGGAATAACTTATAAGAGTTCAATTTCGGAAAATGTATGGAAGTTGGAGTAAAGAAGGTTGATAGAAATGGGGGAGAAGGAAACGGAGAGATGCAAGTTGAATGGGATAGCTGTGATGACTTTTTTCTTCTTTCTCTTCAAGTGTCCTTGCACTTCGAACACACTTTCAATATTTTGCTACCGTATACGAACACTTTAAGCTGCATACTGAATGGTCCGGAAAACCTACTTACTTCAGCATTTTCGATATGTAAAAGAACGAACAGTTTCTTCTAACATACTCAACCATACATAGTATTCTAGCTTTCTTTCTCTTTCTTTTCAATAAGGAAAACAACATTGGCCAAAACCTTAAGAAGGCTTATCGCTCCAACCCCCCACTCCCATTTTAAATATTTTTCAAAATATTTTTTAAAAAAAACTAAGAGTACTATCAAAATTGTAAGTTCATAGCGCACTAGAACTTACAAATTACTATGAAATACAATGAACAGCGATCTTGAAATCTTGTTGATTCATGAGTGATGAGACTTCAATTAAATAATGATGTCATAATCTTTGCAAACGTACCACTCATCAATGGACAAGATTTTGAGATCGCTGCCCATTGTATTTCATAGTAATGTGCAAGTTCTAGTGCGCTATGAACTTACATTGTTGATGTCTTAGCTTTTTAAGTATTTTGAAAAATGTTAAAAATAGGGAGGGGGAACGAGGATCTTTCTTAAAGCTGTTGATTCCAAGTAAGCAATCACAATTCTTCTTTTAACAACTTTCTTTTCTTCGTTATTCTAGTTTCTTTCTTTTGGATTCACTCCACATGAAAATCTTTTTTGATCTATCTAGCAATATCTCGTAAATTATGCTATAAGTACAAAGCAAATCGGTTAAGAATATAAACAAAGGTTCTTGTGACTTTTATAATTGTTTTCACCTAGCACAAACAAACACACCATTCACTTTCTAATACAGCTTGTACGCAAAATGGCACGTTCGACTAATAGAGCTGGCAAGTACGATTAATAGAGCTGGCAAAAGTTCCAGAATATTAATTTTTCATATTCCGGGTTTGATAAAGTCGGATTTGAAATCCTCACGAAGGAATCTGGATTATTGACCTGTTTAATAAAAAAGTTGATTTGAATTTGTTTGGATAAAATCTTTTGGTCTTAACCAAAACTATGGTTTACCAGAATCTGAATGTTTCAAAATTCGGTATCGGGATTTATCACATCTAAATCGTTCAAATCCTTGGGAAATCCATTTTTTTTTTGCATCGCTAACAACTAAAGAGAAAAAACAAAAAGTTGTATAGTAGAACATGTTTCGATAAAAGATTTGCATTAAATTGACCGTGAGGCCAAACAGGTTTTCCAAAGGCCAAATATTTATTGTCTTGAAAAGTGATGCTGAAACAAACCACGTACAATGATATTTTTTTATTCTATGTTTTTGATAATGTTCATGTTGCATAACATACACACTAAGAAAAAATAAGTCGCTCGAATATCACACTCAGTATTTGGCCTTAGCTTCGTTGAAAAAAAAAGAGAGAAGTTCTGCGTAAAAATTATACGTTGGTACAAAAGCAATTTGTACACTGAGGTGCAAGAGAAGACGCAACGCTTGAAATTCAAGATACAAAATAATTATTCTCATATTATGAGTATATGTGTATACTTGATACTCGTTATCAATGCGCTATTTTGAACTATTCAACGTAATTTTTTGTTAAGAAAGAAACGTAATTTTAGCACAAATTGTTCAAAGTAAGAATAAACTTGTATCGCTTCACTTTTGATCATTAAATTAAACATTCGATAACCAAACTTAAACTTGCTGCACAGAAGACAGATTTAATAATGTGGTTTTTCCGATCTTCCTGCACTATCATTTACATTTTCACCCAATTTTAAAACCGTGCATTCTCATTTCTCACTTTAACTACTCTCTGTAATGTCTGAGGCGTGTTTCTAACGATCGAATCAATATATTATTGGTCGATGCGCTCTCATTCTTCGCTGAGGACTTCCTGTTGCTCTGGCAGGGTCTTTGGAGAATGATAACGGACATTCCTTTTTAAAATATCCCACACATGCTCAATTAGATTTATATCAGATCTCGTGTTGGTTATTGCATAATTTGGATCCCTACTATATTGATCCCTGAGATACTGGATGTTTCAACGCACCACGTGCGTTGTCGTGCATTAGCACGAAATTATCACCAAAAATGGCGAAAGAAACAACTTGTTCTCTAAGAACGTCTTGGATGTACCGATAGGTCGTAAGAGTTCGACAAAGACATTCGGTCAGTCAAACTAATCCCTGCCTAAACAATTACTGAACCTTCCGTGAATGCTAACCGTGATGAAACTGTGCATGCAGAATACCTTTCGCCACTTCTCCTGCACACAATTTCTTGTTCATTTTGAGATTGGAGACAGAATCGGGACAAATGTGAGAGTTCCTGTTGCGCACTGTTCGTTGCTCCAATCCTGATTACCTCCCTGAGCCTGCAAATATTAAAGATCCAGTTGTGGGCCAGTAGCAGATATTCTGGAAATGCGTCCGGGGTCATATAACCTTCTTGTTACAGTCCAAGAGCTTACATTCACACCTCTCATTTTTTTCTAACCGATTTCTGGCTTTGACCACAGTGGTGCGGCGGTTGCGCATAACCTGAAGGAGAAAGAAACGGTAATATGTTGCAGAAATTGGAAGGTCCTTCCAGAAGACGCAATCAGTTGCTGGTATCTCTGCGCGACAAGCAGCATCACAATGGGTGTAGTATGTAATTCTTGCCAGTGAAGTTAAGATTCTTCGCGAATCATGTACCAAAGCGAATGCTCAGGCGGCCTTCTTGCGGATTTACGGCATCTTACCGTGCTTCACAACAACCATGAAAAGTATTATTTCAAACAGCGTAGCATATCACAGAATTCCAACGTACATAGAAACAAGAAATTCTGCGTGTAGTGGAAACAGTTGGTTCTGGTTAGGGTTGTCAATTTTATTGGCCAGAAGAAAATCAGGAGGACAAAGAGGGAAACAGGAAGGCGCCATAAACAACCCACAGTATTTCTTTCTCACAACATTAATAATATTTGGGAACCTCGAACAGGTTCATTACAGCACACAATTAACATTAAAAGTGACTCTATATATATATATATATATATATATATATATATTTTCTTATACTTTTTTGAGTGTTGATCTTTTTACCTCAGTGTATTTTGAGCTATCTAAATATGAATAATTTGTATATAATCTTCACTTTGATATTGAACTTTTTGATAGTTTGATCATCTCGGAAAAGAAGCTTTTCTCTTCAGCTTAGGCAACTTAGGCTCAAGTCATTATACGTCACTTGATAATTACTTCTCACGCGCTATTAATAAAATTCAGCGATAAGAGTTGATTATTTTCAAGTATCAAAAAATACATACTTTAAGATTTATAGGCACTGAAACGAGTATCTTGACATCACAAATGACGACTGTCTTGACAAATAATTATGTAAACTATGTCTAACAATTACCGAGTGTCCGAAAAGTTACGCACCCCGATCTTTCATAGTACGTAACTATCAAACTAAAACATATAGATACATTGTTCTTGCAGTAAAACTAGAAACCCTGAAATCTAAAACTTTAGTAAGCAGTATTTTGTATGGGTCAGTCTAGCAACTTTTGACTTGGTCCCGTCACGAAAAGTGCAAGTTTTCACTGTCAGCGTTTTATTAGGATTGAAGATAGCGAAAGGAATGATAATTGATTGTCCACTCTTCCCATCGTTACCAGTTACAGTCAAGCTATCAATTTTTTCTGAACATTTTTACTTCTTTTTTTCTCGTTCAAAAGAGCATAGTGAGAGGTAAAACATATCTTCCAGTGTCACCCCCACCTACACACCGACAGTGTTGCCAGTGTACATTGTAATATTTACGAAACCTAAATTTTAGGAATATACTAATAAAATACCCTGTAAAAATCTTTAGAGCTTTCATATTGGAAGTTTCTTTGTCATGTTCGATGAGGAGTCATGCAGACTCTCTAATAATGCGGAGATATGTTACAGTCAATTACATAAATGGGTTTTGTGAGTTTGTGAAAAAAGTATTTTTCCGTGACATTTATTTAGAACAGTATTTGAACGATGATTGATGTAACATTTGTTAATATTTCAAAGCTTTACTAATATACACGTGCAAGAATCATGTCTCTATGTCTTTTAGATTAAAAGTTAGGTGCTATGAAAGAGCCGATTGTGTAATTTTTATGACACTCGGTATATCTAAAGGAATGAAACTTGCATTAACGAGTATAAATTTAAATAAAAAGTTATAAATATACGAATAACAAATAACACTTACGATTAACTTACCGGATTTCAAACTGCAATATTTAGTTCTTCCCTCCGTATGGATCCTAGAATTGTGTAGTTATGTTTAGTTCTTGCTAAAATCCTATTGTTCTAAACACAGAGAACAAACACTCATCGATGGTAACGAGAAGGAATAGTGAATGAAAAGATTAAGAATGTACGGTGTTCTATGGTGTTCTAACGAGTTTGGAATGCAACATGGAATTTCTCAAGCAGAAGCTAGGTTCAAGCTGAACGTCAGTAGATAAGAAAGAGTTTATTGTTACCAGTAGGCAAACAAACAGATGAAAAGCAAAATCAGTATTCTGATTACAGCTCCAAACATCGAAATCTGGCTATGAAAATCCTTTAAGAGGTATTACTACCTATTCTGCATGTGCACTCAAATATTAAAAATGACTGGAATGACAAGCAACAATCAGATTTGGACAGAGACCCCAATAATTCTGATGAATGTATATCAAATCAATTACTTGAGTTTCGAAAATGTTTATTTTGCCTCAGACATTTGAACGTCCGTGAATTTCATATTTATCACCCATAACTATGCTCTTCAAATAGAGGTTAGTTCACTTGGGAGACATTAATATCAGAACATTCATAGTTATAAGTATGAAAACATCGAGCACGAATTCAATTCCCGTCGGGGTCTATTGAACGGACTTGTTCAGAACTCACTTTACCAAAAACATTCTTCGGTCACCAGCTCGGTCCATCAACAAATAGTTACTGAGACCTCTTTAAAAAATAGTAGTTATTAACCTATGCTAACCTGACTACAAATAAAGACCACAAAAAAAATAACGTGCTTTGTCCATTTTCATTGAAATTAAGATAAGAGTACCGAGCTCTAAGAGTATCAGTTAGTTGTTTCAAGGGTATTTTTAATAATCTAACTTGCATGAATATAGCACGTATGCCACAAGCGTCTGCCACAAGGAAGAAACAATGCTAATTGGGGACTTTTAAAACGCTCTCCTGTAAAATCAATAAAATGTACAAAACATGTTGTTATCCTGTTGTCTTCAAATGTAAGTTAAAAGATTTCCTTGTGGCTCACAGTGTGATTATTTAATTATCAGATGTAACAAACTGGACGTCGTAAGTGGTCAAATAGACTGAATTACCTGCGGTACAAACTAATGTACCGGTGTGTAATGCTCTGTACATCAGTCAACGTTATTTAATCGATAAATCGAACGATGGAATTTAACTAGGTTAGGACATTGATGGGTTGAATTGTCATTAACGTCTTAAATGAGCTAGAAAGTTCCTACGGCCGGGGCCTACACTGTATGGTAAACTGGGTTCAAAACCATTCTACTCAACTATCGTCGGCGAGAATTGAACCCATGGCCATGAGAACAGAAAGCGAGCGTGCTAAACTCTCGACCACCCACAGATCTATTATTTTCACATTTCTATCCTGATACATACATTAAGGTGCACTGTTAAACAGAAATTGAAGTAGTTCTGTTATATCACGAAACAATCTCTTCTAAATCAAGGTCATCGTGTCATCGAACTTCTTGTGAACTGTTTTCATGTAACGAACAAGAATAAAAGATAGGAAGAGAGAGAAAGAATTGGGTTCGTTTCTTGACATTTATGATGTCAATCAACTAGCAGTGTGCAGGGTTTTCTTTCGTTTTGGTGTGACATTTTTTTTTCAATAAAAAACTAAGAAAAAGTAAATAATACGGAAGAAAGGAGATAAGAACCATAAGAAAATTTATGAGATGTGCATGTTGGTTGGTTTAAACATGGAAAAAGACGGAAAATACTTTCCCACTCTGCAAAACAAGGAAGAATCGACTAGTGTATAAGACGGGGGACGTTATAGGCAATGTTTTGTCCTTGAGCAAGGACATTTCTCCTTTCCTCGCCACGCGCTTGTGAATAACAATAGCGAAATGAAAATGAAAGCAAGGATTGAAAGATAGACTGAAGAAAATTTAGTACCTTGAAGAAAACGGGGAGTGGACACTAGAAACCAAAAAAAAAAAAAAAACAACGATAAAAAAACTCGCGTGCTAGAATATGGGAGCTCCAATTATTGAATAATACAAAGTTGTTTCTTTTTTTTTTTTTTTTTGGAGAAAGCTGGTTAGTACACGCACATGTTAACATGAATAACACTTGCGCGCGCAATATTGCTCAAAAGTTTGCCATTTCAAATCAATTTTTGTTGTCCCACATTTTCTTCCCCTTCCTAACATGGTTCCCCTCTATCCTTTTCAGCCATCAAATTTCCCGTCTCCCTCTATTTCTTGTACCATTTTTTTTGTTTGGTTCACTATATGTGTGTACAAATGGTGTGGTTTGTTTTGCCCCTGAGTCTTTGTGTTTGTTTTCAGGGAAGAACTAGTCTCTTTACAAACACACGAAATGATTAATCTGAAATAATGTCTATCGAATTTCCATTGAACAGAGTTGCAATCCAATGGGAAAATATAGTAGTGTACGAATTACACTTGCGGAACATGAGAAATGTCATTCTTTTACTGATAAATCACCAAACAAATCAAATTTAATAATTAACTGTGAGTATCATTAACGCATTACTTATATTAAAACGTTTATTTTGAACTACATAGACGATGTTATCCAACTACAGATGGTACGTTAAAAAGCAGTTAAATATAAGACAGTAAAAAATATCTAGATAATAAATTCCATTTATATGTGGCCTGTAGGGAACTTTGGTTCAAGTTGTAATAGGGGGATGAGATGCTGTATGAAGGAAGTCGGCCAGGGTCTAGTTTGTAGGTACGATCTCGACATTCGCTTGGTGTGACAGGAAATTCCGTGGAGATATATCAGTAAGGTTAGTAGGCGCTCGGATTGTTCCGAGAACCATCCGATTGCTAAGCCAAGCTCTTACTAAATGAGCTACTGTCGCTTGGTAGGCTAATAAGTAGCTACAACTATGAAGTATTCAGAATTAATAAATGTCCAATATTTAGATACCAGTATGTATTATTGGAAAGTTTATGCAAAGAGTTTTCCTATAATAAAAAGTTACGCTTCCGAACTTGGATCACCTTTTTTCGTGTATTCGTATTCAATGCTGAAAAAAATTTTCTTGGTAAAGAACTATTGTGAAACTTTCTTAGCGACTATTCCAGAAGTTTCCTCACATTTCTTGCTTTACATGAATTATGCAAATTTAAATACAGGTAGAAACAAAATAACCTTTGTGATCTAAAGTTAATTTGAATTTAAAATTGTATTTATCACCTTTAGGCATCTAAGGCTCCGTGTTTAGTACTTCATTGATGAGTATTATTTACTTTTAATTAATGGTAAGGATAACTTTAGAGGTGTATTAAGATATGTGAGCTCTCGCTGAACCCTTACCCACAAAATGTTTGTACATTACGAGGAGAATTTCAGTGCAACCGACATTAAGAAAGAAAAGCCTACTCCTAGGTTCAACCACATTTTGTCAGTAACTTTAACATAGTAAGATAGTTACTAGTAACTAGATACTAAACTTTTTTTTTCCGTTCATACTTTATGATTCATTATGTTTCATACCTTATAAGATTTATAGCATTGTAAGAGTCTTTAGCCCATCCTGTCTTTATCTTTCGTTATATGTCTACTGTCTACAATATTTTCTTTGTTGGGAATGGAAGGTACAATTTTTTAGTTCCTTGTTAAATGAACTGACCCAGAGATGCCAGTCTGTCATCAAAATGCGAGGCGTATATATTTTTAAATGTTTGTGTTTTCTTCTCCAATTTAAATATTACATTCACTTAGGCACGTTAGTTTAGATGCCTTAGTATTTTTAGTAGAGGAGCCCGTAAAGGAGGACGTTAAAGCCCTCATTTGTTTACAGATGTTAAAAAGAATTATGGACAAACAAGGAGCAATAATGACATTTTGAAAACGTCAGATAATGATTAAAAAATATCTATCAAATGAATTAGACTACACTTTGAATTCTTTCAATTTTAATGAGAAATTTGAAGGTCTAGTCAATGATGCCATAGTTGCTGGGCATTTAAACTTCTCACTTAAAGAAAGAGTTTCAAAATATGAAGGTTTTTTCGCATGTGCAATAATTATATGGTCCCCTTTACAAAACTTCAATGTTGTACTTTATTTGAACGTGTAAGAACTGTGTTGAGAAAGGGAATTTTAAACAGATGAAGTCTTGTAGAAACAGATAAAGTATGTTAAATTCACTTTAGTTCAATTGAGAAGTAATAAAAACGAACGGAAAAAAGTTATTAGCAGTTAACTGAAAACTAATTGATTGTTAGGAACAACAACAGTTCACGTTTCTATAAAACAATCTGCAAAAATATTCTAGGTTTCAGGATATTTACGTTCAGGATTTAACCTAAGAAGACCAGTGCTTAATTTATTAAAGAGGTAAACTATTATTTATTCACTTTAGTTTTTTCCTTATAATGTAACTAAAGAGGTAATGTGGACCGTTCCCAAGGTTGGGAACAAAGATACTTGGATTTACTATTACTAGAAGATATGTACAGCATCAATGCTAATATGATAAAGTACTAAGTACTACGTAGGCATTAACAGCGTCTAATTGTATGATCAGATATTACATGACCTGACCATATGACCTGATGATGTACCCGTTGGATAGACACGTTAGTAATTGTCATGATATGGTGGATCTTATGTGCTACGGGTGAAACAGAGGTAATTGAGGAATATATTTATAATAAACATTTTGTGAGTCCTATGGTTATAGTGGTGAGTATTGGAAGATCATTGGTAGTTGTTTCAGGTATAAAAATATGGTGCACTAGGAAGTTGCAAACCAAACTAAACTTTCTAATCAAGGAAGTATTCATATTGTTTTAGTAGAGGTTTGGTTACGCATTCGGAAGGTCTTGCTATCAATCTCAGCAGACCGTGATCCTGACTGTTTTCCGAGGACTTCTCCTCCGTCACACCAGGCTAATGCCGAAAATGTACATTGAAGGCAGGATTTTAATTTCAAGGTTCCATAGGCATCTGCGAAAGACTTTAGGTTAGTTCTCGGCAATAATTATAAATGTAGTTTTCATATACTTTCATGTACTAGTGTTTCAACAACTAATGTTTTAAGTATAATTCTAAATGTATTTATCATTGAATCTACAGTGCTGTCATGAATATGTGTACGTGTCTTATCATTTCTAAATTAGCAGCCGCACTTTGGATTCACTGATAATTTGCTGCAAATGTCTGCTGTCACGCAGCATTGACAACGATAGTAGCTACTGAATATATGGAGATATCATTGGCATACGAATTATGCATTCTAAGTAATTTAGAGATAGCTACTACTTGTTAATACATTTAGGACCGATTTCCTTTCTTTCAAAAGAATAACTGAGTTTTTGTCGTTTCCTTTCATATTTTTTTCGGTTACTTTTTTTCGCCTTTTGCACGCACAGCACGTGAATTAGGATATCGCATGCCATATTTTGCCCACTTAAGTTTGAAGGACATTTCGCCCGTAACAAATAATAAAAAAAAACTAAAGGAGGCTTAAACACGAAACAAAATCAATTGGAAAGAGGATATGTAAACAAAAGAACGAAGTTAATATATAAGATCATGTTATTTATTTGTTTCATACGGTTCACACTGTCTGTAAACGAAAACTATGATGGTTTACAAAAAATTACAAATACTGTAAAATATAGTACATCTAGTGAACACTTTCCGAACATACTCTTTCAGCTATTCGGTTAGTTTCGTACTCAAAAGAGCAACGACAGTTTATTGTTTATATTTTATTTTATTGAATTGAATTTTATTTATGGCCTTTAGGCATCTAAGGCTCAGGCCAGTTTATTTTATTGTACGTGTTCCTGTTTTTATTTAAAGTGCTATAATCAAGTTCTGTATATTTTATCTTATGAATTGTACTGTAATTCAAGACTTCAATTGAAGAATTTCAAACATTGCATTATCCATGAATGTGACATAGAATCCTATACTTCTTGACAATTGATATGCACATATAAAGAATACTCACAAGGGAAAGGTTTGGGCTCGCATAGGATTTTTTTTATAAGACTTCGTATATTTATTGGTGCCACGATGCTGATAACACTGTGCAACAAATTTTAACCTTTTCTCTGCATCAGAAACAAAATTATGTGTTCTTTACAAATTCGCGTGCGCTGATTTCAAAAATGACCTTTAAAATTACGTAGCATGTCTCAGTTTTGAGATATACAGGGTGGTTCAAAAATTACTACTATATATACCATGAATTCCAACGCAACTATATATTTCAAACTTTCGTACTTGTAAAGAAAATCACATGAAATACCAGGAAGCAGGATATCATAATGTTACCGCCCATACAATTCATTTTATCTTAACTTATATCATAGAGCAAATTTATAACATTATTATACATGGGAAATAAATAAATATATGTAACCTTTGGAAGAGAACTCTTCTGAATTGCCTTTTGTATGACAATTTCTGTCTCTCCCTGTTGGGAAACCAACAATACTCTGCCAACATTGAGGTGTCCCAACTAGGTATCTTTCTTTCATTCGTTTTATTTGTGTATCATCATCCCGTTTTACTTGTGTCCTGATTAAAACAGTGCCCTACTCATTACTTACGCTACCCAGATTGTCTGGAAAGGTATCAACATATGAAGACAGGAGGTACATCTTCATTTGACACCCTAAAATGTTTCCATGAGATCATTCACCAGTTGCACATAATTTGGTTTTGTCGTATATCCTAGGAAACCAGTAGACACAGCTGCAAATTATGTTCACGCTGCTTTTTCAAGTGGGTTAATTACTGCTTCGAATTCCCTATCTTTGAGGATACTTCCTATTTGTGGTCCTATAAAAAATCTTTTCATTATTTTAGCCTCACCTTACTTAGTTCAGATTTTTTCTTGTTCAGAGCTTTCACAAAACTTTCATCAAACCAAGTTTGATGTGAAATTGAGGTAATATAATTTTTTGGTTGTTACTAAGGATTTTTTAGCGAACGATGTTTTCCCCAACGTTTTTCACTGTGTAGTAAAACCTCACTTACATTTGTGAAGACAAATATTGGCCTGAAGCGAAGCAAACGTGTCCTTACACGGTCGAATTACTTTACAGACATTATCAGCATCGGGGTACTAATAAATATATGAAGTATTATCAAAAAATTCCTGTTCGAACCCAAACCCTTCCCTTGTCAGTTCTTAATTCCGCATGCGCCTGGATTATTATAGCTGAGTCTATTATAAGTCGTTTCTTACATCCTATATGTTGTTCAGTTATTTCCTGTCTTCTTCTTCACATTACCTATTAGCTTCATCACCATTGCCCATTGTGTGATTCATATTGCAAAATATGTTATTTTATGGATTTCTAGAGATGTGTTAGTTCCACTGGCTTTTAGTTTAAGATTACTTTATTCATTTGTTTATTAAGATATCTTAGTTTATATGTGGTTTTCTTTTCACGGAATTACATTTCTTTCTTTATATTCCAGAATTCAGTTACAGTTCTTTGAATTTTATTCATTTCCTGTATGTTCTTTCCCTTCTTTCCTTACCTTTATTCTTCCTACTATTAATGTGCTCTTGTATTTCTTTTTCCTTATTTTGTTAAATCATTTGTAGATATACTAGCATTAATGTTTTGTTCTTCTTTTCCTTCCTTCGTAATTTGTCTTGCATACGTTGATGTCTTGTATTGGGTCGCATAATTGGTTGTATTTGGTTTTTAATCAGTTGGTTGCACTGTTACTATTGTGTTTGGATATTTTACTCTGGAATACCTGTCTATATCATATTCTTGTTTGTATCCAGTCTCATAATTTTGTAGTACAGGTATATGCGCATAAGATCTTCGTTTATTTCTGTAGCATGCTTCGCGCCTTTTTGCGGTTTCTCCGCATCCACAGACTGGAAACTCCTTCTGTGTGAGAATCTTGTACTTGATAAGAGCTATTTCTATTTTCAGCTGTATTTCGCTAACTCGACAAGAAACCGACGGCTTCTACTTATTTTTCTTCGTTTTTAATGTATATTGGTTGTGTAATCTAGTTTTTTTTTGTGATTTAACACTTTAACTTTACAATGCAGTAACAAGAGTAAATGCTTATTTCTTAGAGGTATTTACTCACTATATAGCACAGTGAGTCTAAGGGCTTTTAGTAATATCTAGAAGATACACACTAAAAATCTCCTTGCACAAGAAGCACAAAAAATTCACCAAAAATGAACTTTATATGAACCTATTGAAAAATTGAGAATTTTTGTGTACCCAATGTGTCTTTTTATTGACATCTTACCCTTAGTGCATATTTTTCACACATTAAGTTCATATTTACCAAAGTTCACAATATCTAGAATACATTTTCAGATCTATTTTAGTACATTTTCCACTATTAAGTGAACTTTTTGTGTATAAATTAGGTAACAGGACAACAGTTCATATCTTGTGCACTAAAAATGAGGTGTAGTTCATATTAATTTCACGAAGAGTTCATATAATATGCATTAAACACGTTGTAAAACTGGAACGTATTGTGAGCATTTTCGGGACATATTATGCACTTTAAGTGTACTTTGGTTTTCAGTGCAGCTCCACTTGAATTCCGCAAAATTCTGCTTCTACTGTCGCTGCCGGTTTACCACCACTTATTTGAAATCATGCTTATTCATGATGAACATACTATATTATTATTATTATAGACAATATTGACTCATAGATTAGCGGTCTGTTTTTTTATGGAATTTATCTCATAAAAAAGTAGAACGTATCAATAAAGCAATCAGTAAATATCAGTTTTGTAAACATAAATATCAATCAATAAAAGAATACTTAAGAACGTATGCATATACTCGACTCGTTGGTCTTCTATTCTGAAATCTACGAATTTTGAATTTGAATTTTGTTTATGACCTTTAGGTATCAAAGGCTCAGGCCAGGATAGGGCAGTGAAAAGGATGCGAGAAGGTATCGACCAGAGTCTAAGTTGAAGGTACCATCCTGGAATCTACCTTTTGACCTTGTAAAACTTTTTGGATTATTTTTCCCTGATTAAAGTGTTCACGAGCTCCTTTTATCAAGTTTAAACTACATTCTTTACCAAGAGCAAGGTTCTCATAATTTCGCTAAAAATGCTTGATAAGTCTTCAGCAACCTCTTGAATCAGTAGGTATGACGAAACACTGATGCTCGAAGAAAGATTTTTATCTACATTACACATATTTTTTTTTCTGTGACCTGAAGCAATCGACAGTGACAGGCAAGGTAAATCAATGATAAAAGAAATTTGATAACTTACATTTTTTTTCTTCTTCATTAAAGGAACTTAAAAATAAAAGATGAAAATTCATTTTTTTTGTCCTTTTGTCATTTTTCCTATAGCATCGTATTTGCTATTGTTGTATATTTATCCATGAAAACGTCCATTAAAATTAAAATGAAGTTCGTATGTGCCAATACTCAAACACTGCACATACATACATATATAATGAAACAAAGCAATGAAAAAAAAAATAGGACAAAATGTAAATATAGCGAAGTGAAACGAAAGTATGGGAACATAATGAAAGAATGAATAAATGAATATTCCTAGAATTACTGTAACTTTAATCAGTCACGTGTAACTTGTTTGTAAGTCCGAAAGAACATTAAAAATGAAACAAAAGAATCGAAACGTGTTCAATTTGAAAAAGTTAAAAATACATATTTTTTTTGACAATATGTGTACGTGTGAAAAATGCAACAGCTTCAAAATTGGTGTTAAAGTAAAGTAGTTCTCATTTTGAAATGTATTAAATTCATCAAGAAATGTTAGTAGAATAACTTTACGAAAAACAACATTCCAATGACGTTTCATATGTTCTCTTTGGAATATTTTGTACTATGCATACTTCTAAGAAATTGAATGTATGACATTCGAACTTTCATTATGCTCACCTTCATTTCCTATATAAAGAACAAGTCGTGACTTTTCGCTACCCCTACTACATGAACGACAGTGTATACAGCAAAGTTCTCGACGTCACAAAACGTCAAGACTGGCAGAAGCATGTTATACAGGAACAAGAGTTTCTGGCGAAATCGGCGATTTCGAGGCGCCGTAAGAAAAAATATATTAAAAATAGGAATACGAGCTTTCAAAGGTAAGGAGATATGGCAAATATGTGCATGTGTGCAACATTTCATATTCGTAGCTTGAAATATATTCGAGTTGAGGACCCCTGAAATTGCGTATCTTAGGCTTACTGATTCATACACTCATTCACTCGCTCATATTATTTAGGGTGTTCGAGATAAGCTAGAAACATGAGTTTTGGCATGAAGGTGGAGGATGATAAATAGGTAAAGGGAAAAAAATTCCATCATTTTGAAAAGTCGCCATCTTGTATTCATAATGGCCGCCAAACATAAAATTGCAAAGAATATACAGGCTATATGGCTGAAGCTAGAAAACCGAAATTTGGTATGAAGGTACATCATTTTCAGTAGGTTAAGGAAATATTACAAAATCTGGAAAAAGTTGTTACCTTGGATCCAAAGTGGCCCGAAAATGAAATTTTCCATAGAATTCACAGCGTGAACGGCTGGAACTTGAAAAACGAAATATAGTAAGACGGTATATATCATTAGTAGGTTAGAAGAATATTACAAAATGTACCACAGACACAATCTTAGAACCAAATGGCGGACCTCATACTCCATTTTCCATATCATTTGACTTGGAGATACGAAATTTGGCATAAATGTATTTTATCAAGAGTAGTTTAGAAAAATATTACATTTTGAAAAAGTCACTATCTTGGATTCAAAATGACAACCCAAAAACAATTTTCCACACCGTTCGAGATAGAGAAATGCAATTTGGCATGAAGGTGTACCATTATGATTAGGTCACGACAATATAAAATAATCTTGAAAAAGTCTATATTTTTAATCCAAAATGTCAACCCAAAAACTATTTTCCAAACCATTTAAGCTAGAGAAATGAAATTTGGTATGAAGGTGTACCATCACGAGTAGGTTACAATAAATGGGGCAAACCGCCGAGGGTATGGGGAAGATCTGCACCAACTCCACAAGTTGTGGGCGCAGCCCGCCACGGGATACTGGAGGCAGCACCCTCAGTGAAGCAAGTATATATATATATATTATTCAGGTACAAAAAGCTGTGAAATCCGAGCAAAAGCACCAGAGTTACAAAATGTTCAGCCTAGTTCTTCAGCCATAAAAAGTAATAAAATGGAGGAGGGATGAGCCAAGTTCCTTGGCGACAGCATGTAAGAGTAACACTGCAACTTGGCCCGAGGTGGCAAGGTTCATGATATTCAAGCCATAAGGCTGGTGGCGACCCTAAAACCCACCATGCCTATCACTACCAACCTAAGGCTGGAAGTCGAACATTATGCATCTTGCCACCTCGCGCCAAGTTCCAGTGTTCCTCTTACATGCTGTCGCCAAGGAACTTGGCTCATTCGTCCTCCATTTCACCACTTTTTAGGGCTGAAGACCTTTGCTGAACATTTTGCACCTCTGCGGGTTTTGCTCGGACACACTTTTACTTTTGCAATAAGCATATTAACGTCTGCATTAGCAACTAAACGATATTAAATTGGAAACACGATAGTTCATATTTGAATGGCAATGTAGTACCATGAACAACAAGACCTTGCACAAAAATGGAACTATCCCAAAAATTTATAGGCGTTCTAAATTTATAATACATTTATTTGTACTTTTTAAAGTATAAATATTTATTGCTATTGAACAGATTAACCAAATATTTCAAAATTTTCTTATATATAAATTCACATATCGTTTTTGTAGATGAAGAAACCCTAAATAAATAAAATATAAGGACTTTTTAATAATAAGGCCAGAATTACTCTTAAAGGTCCATTTCTAAAAAAAATAATACGAATATTGTATTTTAAACAACAGATAAATTGATTCTAAATTTGATTCTAAACACCAACAATTTTAGTCCTTTCCAGACACTATTTTCTGACAATTTATATGTTATTTGTTTCGGACTAGTAACGTTAGAATCCATACTGCACTGCCACTAATGCCGAACTTATAAATATGTTATTGGAATTAGTGATTTTAGGTTTTTAAAAAAGTAATAATTAATCTGTCATTATTCTACAGGAATATTTATGCTTAAAGCACAGACTTTTTAAATACATGAGCACTGACTACATTTTTTTGAGAGCGAAAAGAAAAAAAGTTTTATTTTATTTCTCAGTTTCACTACTACCTTAATATGAACGTAAACCCGGCTATGAAAGAGAGACACGTGAAAATGGGAAAGGTTGAAGAAGTTTAACTAGGAGAACAGTAAAATTGAGTTTCCCCCTTAAAGATCTAGAAAGGGTATGGGGAGGGGAAAGAGAGAGAGAGAGAGAGATTGGAGTCGAGAGACAGGATCACAAAGTTATAAACCTTATTCCTTTTGCCTTCTCAAACAATTCTTTATTTGAAAGAATTCTAATAAATCGTTAATGCCTGGGACTTGGGGAAGCGATAAGGCACGAGAGGGATGGGAAAGAGAAGAGAAAGTCCAAGAAGGAGAGGAAATTCTCAATTTCTTAAGAGAAAATTTAAAACGTATCGAGAATGAAAGAAACCGTCTGGAAAAATGTTCCGAAGAGAGAGAGAGAGAGAGAGAGAGAAAGAATAGATATGTGCTGAGGAAGAGAAAAAAAACTAGCATTACTAAAGTATGAACTAAGCTCAATTCTCTTCTCTTTTTATTGATGAAAATTCGACAAAAGAAAGAAAAACAATATGTCTAACTTTTAAGAAGTGTGAATCCGAGAAAATACTGTAGTAATACGTTCTTAGGTCCTTGCGCTATCCTCAAACTGTGCAGAAGATTGTACCGGATTCTTCCCTCTGTCCGTTTTTCATGAAATACTAGGAGATGGGGGTCAGAAAAACAAAATATATATCTCATGTTCCACCTTAGGTTTTCTCTCTGCCATAAATATCAATACAACTTTATATTCATTTCGCTAAATTAACAGGTATTTCTACTTTCGTTTCCCTCCCCCAGGCGTCGTGTCTCCAGTTATCGATATATTATGCTTCTCTGTCACAAAAAACTAGCATGAAAATTTAATGCACTGCTGTCTCCCTTTTTTCTTATTTCTTTTCTTTTCGAGTTGTTCTCGTCATGGTTGTTCTTAATGTATTATGCCTTTTTTTTTTGTTTCTTTACACGTTTCAATGTGTTCATATTTCTTCTTTCAGATGTTATTTTCCTTTCAAAATTGAGCTATTACAATATGTACAAACACACTGACAGATAAATTTGTACGTAGATCTTATGTCATTTGTTTTTATGAAAGGTTAGTTAGTGAGGTATTTCTCTTATTTGCTAATGTCGTTTCATCTTTCTATACATTTTAAATAATGTACATGAGGGATTCATTTAATGGAGTCATTAGAAAAGTACCGTTCCCGTTGTATCATTTTTGCCCTATTTGAGAACGCATCATTTAAGTTTCTTGTTAATTATTGTAAAACTTTTCTGCACATTGAATAAAATTAGAAAATGTGTTGAGTTGAGCAATGAAGTTCGAAAATCACCAATAAATTGTTCTTATGCTTACTTTTAGTGGTTCATCCTCGATGTTAATTCTAAATTGGAACTTATAACATCACTTGTACAAAGGCGACAATGTAATACAGATCGTTGCAACTTTTAATTCAAGGGATACTTATTCAAGCTTTACAAAACCACGATCTCTGTAGGCTTTAAAATCTAAAAATAAGTTTCGATTACAAAATGGTGAACCTAGTTACCAGGTCAAAGTACATTTTTTTAAACTACTGATGGTTAGTTCAGATTTTAATTTAGTTCTCGACTGTTTCTATTGTTAGATATTGTTTGTATTTAGGCAAATATAACATGTTCGCGATTACGTAGAATAACATATTTATGTATTATATTTGACGCAAGACTTGTACAAATTCAAACGTGTTTACTTATTTACATTTATTTAATTATTGCATATTGAACGAACTAGTTAGTTCTTGGCGATTGCCTGTTGGAATCTGATCCCTTGCTACTCTCCTCGTAAGATTAGCGCCGACCAAGGTAGTCGTGTGTGGCATGAGGCGTTAGACCCCCACCCCCAATGTCGCGGGTTCGAATCCCGCCTGGGCATGGATGTTATTGGATTTTAACCAGCATTGCACTAACATAATTGTGATGGGCCGAAGTTCAAAAAGTTAGTACTCTAGCCCATACAAACTAAAGGTTACCAAAGGCTAGGAACATTGATGAAAAAATAACGGGTTAATGTAGTTATGTTTGTAACGTAAAACCCGTAGTCAAATATACAGTATAAATGATGTCCGTTGAACTCCGCTGCAGTTGCCCTCGTACTGCGATCATCTATCATCAGCACAATTTCGATTCGTTCATGAAGAATTAGTGCCCCGCCATGCTGGATCAACTGCACCGATAGTACGAAAAACCATTATGATTCGCTCCTAAACAAATAAATGTAGGTAAAAACCCACTTCACGTTTAAATTTCTGGTAATAAACTAGTCTAAAACAATAATGTCACATTATCCCTTTCCCATTCAAAATTCTCGACCTAAATCCAAGATGGCGGCTTTCAAGATGGCCTCAACAAGCAGCCATTATGCCCATCCCCCATTACTGATATCCAACATTTGGTCTAATTCCTCCAATCATCATCTTGTAGTTAAATCCTTTTTTTAGCTCGTTTTTCTGTTAAGGATTTTAGTTAAATTTAGGCATTTAAGCAAATTTTGCTCAGGCTTATGGGATGAGTTGGTGGAATGAAGAAAGTGGGAGGAAATGGAAGAACCCGAGAAAAAGCCACGCACACGGTGTTTGTCTATCACAAAGCCCACATGGCATGGCATGGGATTGTACCGGCAAGCTCTAGCATCAGAGGTGAGCACTCTACCATTTCTTTTATTTTCTTTAACTTGTTTATACTGTTCATTGTGGTTTTACTGTATTTTTACTTGTGTATCTTGTTCTTTCTTAAATCTAAGTTAAAAGCACACATAAATATCCACGCTCTAGGCGGGATTCGAACCCATGGCCTTGGGGACTATGAACTACCGCTGTAGTCGTCTCGACCATCTTCATAGGCTACCCTTGAGCTACTGTGCCCCTCTTTTCTGTTAAGAATTTAAATTTACAACGGTAAACGCCAGTTGTAGCTTTAATAACTTCTTTCTAGGCTAAAAGTGGTAATGGTATCTCCGAAAGAAAAAAAATACGATCGCGGTTTTGTACACTTGTATCATTTCTCTACGAGCTACCATTTATGAGGTAAATGTAAACAAAAAAATATATTTGTCGCAATTGTTTTAAAATGGCAACTGATTTTCAGGCTCCAAACTTGGTGTAAGTATTTTATATGGTATTCAGCAGAGCTCTCTATATAGAATAACAAAAAATACTTTTATTGCGTTTGTTAAATCCTAAATCGTATTCTCCCTGAACTATTAATTAGAATCGCTATATCAAATATTATGCCTAGCAAGACAAACAAAAATACGTTCCAACGAAATTAAGAACATCCTTCCTTTTCTTGGAGTCGGTTAAAAAAGTTTTTATAGAAAGTTTGTTTTCGTTTCCATTTTATTTAGTTCTTAAAATATTCGTTCTAGCCTTTCTTTTATATTAACTACTTTCTTCTTTTCCATGATAAGTAAATAATCTCTTATACTTTAAGAAAAACCTGTCTAAATTAAACAAAATTATACCCGTTCGAATGTATATGTTTTTCGACGAAAGCTCATATACAATAAAATCTAATTAACAGAAATGGCTTCCTTTCTGTCCGAGGTGAAAGATGATGGCGATCAGGATATTTTAGAAACAAAAGAGTAGAGCTTCTTTGGTAAGCTTTTCACCAGTAAGACAAAAGGAATTGTTGTCTCTGGTATCACATTTACTTTAAACAAGACACTCCAAACAATAGTTGTCTTGTGGTTGAAACGTTACAAAGCCAGAAAGGAAGAAAGAGTAAAATGTAATTGGCTGACATCCAATTATTGTTCACAAACAAAATCGATTCTGATCATTAAAGAATTCCGTTAAGGAAATAAGCAAAAGGAGTGGAAGATATTAAGTCAATTTTCGGTCAGATTTATTGTGGGAATTGAATATATTCCATACGTATTGCGCTACCTAATAGCATATTAATAATATTATTAAATGTACCTTTAGCAATTAATAGTTCAGTCCGGTAAGGATACAGAAAAAGATGTGGGAAGAAGTCCCGCCATTTGCTTTGTGTGACTGACAAGAAACCTAATTCGGATGGTCGGCTGCTGGTGTCGAACTCAGAAGCTCCGAATGTGAAGTCAAAGCTCTATCATGGTGATAAAGTTATGATTACTAGAGAATAATGATAATGATGTAGACTATTGTTGGTTCAGTGTATATACGCAGTTTTTGGAATAACACACCGACATGTCCTCATATACAATTGAAACCAACCCCACTGAATGCATAGTGATCCAGGATATTTGAAACATCACGCCCAAAGACGTTATCCTTTAATGGTCTAATCATGTTGCAGAAGCACGATCTGACGTATGTGAGGAATAAATACGTATCTGTGAAACTCTATTCTTAGTTTTAGGGGCCCGCGATGGCTCAAGGGTAGAGCGCTCACCTCTGGTGCGAGGGATCCTCGATAAGGACTTTATCCCATTTCCTCCCACATTCTTCGTTCTACCAATTCTTCCATGATCATCCATTCGGCTTGAGTTTATGTTGCTAAAAGGCCTTAAATAAAATTCAAATTCAAGTCTCTGACACAACTAATTAGATTATACGCCCTTGGATAATCAAAAGGCTAACAGTTATTAACAATCTTATTATCTTCCACATAAACTTGTAGAATTCCTTAAATTGCATAAGAATTATTGCAAATCTTTCGCTAGAACAGATGACTGTCGGATCAACATTCCATTGTTTTTCTGCTTTAGTATTAATACGTAGACATAGACATCTTAAATAACAATAACAAAAGTACTCAGTTCGCAAGAGCTATGATGTTTTGTTGCCTAAACGTATTTGCATGGAGCAAACTTCTGTGCAGATTTCGATAGCTTCAACCGCCTATTACATGAGCATTTCATCTATTATAGACAAGACCAAAAATGTGCTCAAAATATATTATAATCCCTGTTATTGAAGTAGTTAATGAAAAAAAAACTAAATTTAAATGATACGATACAAATTAAACTGTATATCAATATGACCCGTGTTTAATTTTTACAATGTCTATGGGATCTTATAATTGAAGTCCTCTTTGTTTCAATAAACAATTAGCCCAGAATAAGAAGAATAAAAAGAAGAATGAAGATATAGTTGAGAAGAAAAAGTCGAAATAAAAACATTTAGGATGCAGCTTAATTTTGTGTCAAGATAAAGTCACTGAGCAAAAAAAGAAAAGAAAAGAAAACGAAAAATATTTTGTAGGATGGATGGAATAAAGTTTGAGGGGAGTCCGAAGAGCAATGGGGGTTGGGTAATAAGTTCTGGAAAATTCGAAATTGGAGCATGTTGTAGTAGTCGTCAGAGGCGTGATTGTAAGAAAATGGAGAGCTCGGAGAGAGAGTGTAAGAAAGAAGAGAGTTCTGGGATGAAATCAACCGAGGACCTAATTTATTCCACGAGACGTTCCTGAACCCACAGATGGGTTTCAATTGAATCCTTACAAACACATGAAAGATCACGTGTTTCTCTCTCTCTCTCTGCTCCTCCTCTTTCCCCATCTCTTTCCATTTCCCATTCTCGTTTCCTATTTTTCACCAAACGAAGAGAAAACCCAAACAAGTTCTCCATGGGAAAGGAAAGAAGTAAAAAGAGAGAAAAAACAACAAAAATGTAAAAAGAAAATCGCAAATGATAGAAGATGCGCGTAGGAAACCTAAAAACCAGAAGGTTAGTTAAGTTGGTGTTTTGGGCGCCCTCTCTATAGACTTTACAGAAAAGAAAAGCTAGGAAAGCATACCTAAAATCCCTAAAAACTAAGAATCCTTTGAGAATTTCTGTCTTTTGGAATTAAGAAAGGGTGAAGAGGGTCTGCAGAGCTTACGTGTAGCGTGTTTGGCTAAATGTATGTGTGTGTAAAAGAGAGAAATTTCAAACGGGAAATCCAAATGGAGAAAGAGGAGCTTGGGATAACATAAATCTGAGATGCACTCTAAACTGAGTGATATTGAAGTACACAAAACAAACAACTTGCTTAACTTTGATCAGCCATCCCTGATTCTAATAATTTAGATGTTTTCTTGATATTTCTTAATTATAATATTCTAGATTTTAAAATATCTATATATAAAGGAAATGCAAATGTGCTCTCACAGATATCACCATGTAGTTCCATGGTAGAGTCTAAGAAAAGAATAATATTATGTAAATGTTTACTCCGATGCCTACATTTCCAGTAATTTAAGGTGAAATGATTAATATAGTGGCAATCTTGGTTAAAGGTTTCCTAGTTTTCCAGTTGTTTGACAGTAGATAGAACAATAAACGTTTTGGTTCACCAAATAAGTGGACTGAACTATGTTAGACTGAACTGGACTGGACTGAAAAGTACGCTGTCTATTCTGTAATTAACTTATAAAGAATATTGTCATTTTCTGGCATCAGACTCATTGAAATATTGAACAAAGCTTTGAAATGATAGGTGCTTTTATTCGATTCAGCAAGAAATATTATTTCTCAAAGTTAGATAATTGAATTCAGATTTTTTTTCACATGAAAACAAACCAGTTTTTGGATCATAATATGTGCATCTTTCATTTATAGTCATGAACTTTTATTTTGAATCAACTTTTTTTTTTGTTTCTTATATCCTATCTTTGTTTTAGAAAACTATTTAGATTAAAGAATTATTATTATTGGTTGTTGATTTACCATCATTTTGACGAAGAGTGTGAGTAATGAACTAGGCCTATTTCACTTTTTTATCAACATTTCTGAATTAAACAGTTGTGAAGAATATTTTAGAAATGAGAACCAAAATTCTGGTACTCACGCCAGAAGAAAGTTTCTAAATGCCTTTAAAGAGAGTAATATAGCTTCGTGTTATTGAATCCATTCAGACACAGATATGAAATGTTGTATTTGTGTAGCTTTTGTAGTATTTACTAGAAGTTATTATGTCACGAGGAAGATACAATGCTTCTGCGTTAAGTTAAAAGGAAATTATGGATGTACTGTTAAAAGGAAAGTTGCAACCGTTAATAATATTATTATTATTACCTGACTGCGTCTGGCAGAGGTGGAAATTTGCTCAAGTGTTTGGTTTGTAATTATGAGTATATTTGTTTTACAATTATAGTGCTTTTATTTGCTGTATTCTTTTTATGTCATTTTTTTCCATGGAACAAGTTATACCTGTATTTTTCTTTGTGACTGGTGCTATCTTAGCTTTGTAGGTGTTCGTAGCACTTTGAAACAAATGAATTGCATATTATATCTGTGTTGCAATTATACCATTGTTCTGATTGTAGCACGTTACTAAACGTTTATGTTAATAAACATAAACATCATTATTATTAAATAAACTAAAATAATTACTATATTTATTATTATCCGTTAGAACTTTCACATCAGGCGTGAAAATTATGAAGAAACACAAACAGTATTCTCTTAAGCTCCGTGAAATTAGAACACGTCAAAGAATCTTAACAGAAATTTAGCGCTAATTTTGCGCTTCATTGCGCCATGCAGTGGTGATATTCAGCCAGTTCGAGCGAACCGACTGTTAACATTTTAGTTGGTTCGCCGAAACGGTTATAGAATTCGACTCATAGTACAGCTGATCGAAGAAAAATGGCTGGTTTCACTCAACTGCTTCTCGTTGTGAAGTGAACTAACACAGATTTACAACGCCGCCAGACTCTATACTAGTATTATGAAATGAATTTGCAGTTCGAGCCACAGAATCTGTTTCGAAAACCTATCAGGGTCTGCATTTTCATTTTAGATATGGGAATTTTGGTCATATTTAGCGATTCCAAATTTTTTGAAGATCTTGTCTTGACTACTGATATTTTGGACAGAAGTTACTGCTCCCCTTGTCTCTTGGATAACAGGACACTACAGCTATAAAAGTTGAATGACTAAGTAGATTACTATCTGCAAAATTTTCTATTTAGTGGAAGGCATGTACGAACTCATGATTGAGGGAACTAACTTCTAACATCTTCAATATATTCTGTTCTGAAAAAGTGAAATGTCAAGGGACTATGGAGACTAGATATCCAGAGTGTCATTTGCAATATGGGAAATACACTTCAAATTGGAGATCATTACAGGCAAATCTCCACTTTATTTTCGGTATTGGATCGTACCACCTACTTGCCTTTCTGATATGACTATTTCTCCTTAACGAGAGAGATAGAGAGGCTAAAGTTTAATCTTTGAGTAAAGTGATAACGTTTGCCATTTGTATCAATGATATTATGGATTATGTGGATAACAGGAATGTAAGAAATGAGAGTTTTCCTCTTATCACACAGAAAGTTGTAAAATCATCCATATCTCATCACTTATTTTAACTAAAATAGAACAAGCATTCAGTTATGAACCTCATCTGCACTTTTACTAGAAACGCTTTCAATGTTAATATCATTTGTCATGAGATAAATATCAAGCTTCAAATTGACCAATCAGCAAAGGAGATCCAGGAAAGTAGAGTAAGTGGGAGTGAAATGCTCAGTGAGGTAAAATGCCCATCACCTAAAAAAACACGGAAGGGAATATGAGGTGGCAACAGTGATACAATTGAGTGAAGGCGCAATTATCTGGAAGACGAAGGTGATAACAAAAAAGATTGTGTGAATAAAGTGAAGACATGCAGGCTAATTTAAATGTGCTAAGTACATAATTTTTCTTGTAATATTTTTTGAGCGTGTCAAATTTAGGTAGACAGAATAATTAATCTGCTGTATTAGTGAATCCAATGAAGGTGCGTTACACAAAGAAGGGTTCTGTTGTTCTGATGCAATGGTGAGTAGACGCCATGCCATGCAGTGTTGGAAATTGAATGAACTGATACTATCGTGTCTGACGTCGGGGTGATTTGCCCACTAGGCGTCGGGGTTAATGGCCCGTGGGCGTTTTATCCCACGTATTCCCATTCTAGGAAACACGGTAATACGCTTTAAAGCTGTATAATTGTCCATGTATTAGAAGAGGAGGAACATGTACATTCATTTAATTTCATTCAACGAGTGTAATATTTCTTATTTTTTCATTTTTTTTTTATTTTTCAGTTAGTCTAATATTTCCATAAGACTGTTTAATGTTATTTGTATTGTGTTGTGCAAAACAAACTTAGATCTCACCACTAGAATGGAGCTAAACAAGCTTTTCCATTTCGTATTTTCAGTTAATATGAATTTTTAGTGTTGTCACGAGACGAGACGATACAGAGAAAATGGCTATAGAAAACGAGACGAGACAGAGCTCTCGTAACGCAAAGTATACATCTTTTCGAGACGAAACACTCTCTGGACAAGATATTTTCGAGACGTGAAAGCCTACATCTCGTCTCGTCGGCAACACTAGTATTTTTTTATTCTGTATTTTCCAAGCCTGTCAATGGTAAGGAATTAGTAAGAACTTCATGCTTTATATGCTAGTTTTTGTGACTTGTACCGTAATATAATTTCCTGTAGTATGACTAGCTTCTATCGTAACATCATTTCCATTGCTATGACCTCCACCTTGTTTAGTATAGTGTTGGTGTGCATGGGCATATAACCCCACGATGGTGGGGTACTATGCCCATATTGCTCTTACTTTACAAACATCAGTGTATCTCCTACAGTATATAATACTATATAATCTAGCGTCCAGGCAGAAATACTGAAAAATGTACCTCGCATTTAACATGCTCTTTTTCCCTGTAGATTTCCATTCATAGTCATAAATAAGAAAAATATAAAATAGTGGGCATTTCACTCCCGATGGCGCTATATGAAATTTTAATTTGATAATCTAAGAAACGAACTCCATATTACAGAAGACCAAAGAAGTGAAAAGCGAAAGAAGTGAAAGATTCAGATATCCAAAGCTCCCTTCAGTGTTCTTGCATTAGTAGAAAAAAGTTAATCGCGCTTGAGAGTAAAAGACGTTAGATGTGAAACGTTAGTACACGTAGCGTGTATTGAGCTTAGTCATTCGTATAGCAGACTTGTCAACCTAGAGAAGTGACAATGCGTGAGGTTTTCCAACCTGGAAGGGGAAAATGCGGAAGATTGCGTAAGAAACAAAAAACATACTAAATAGTTACACAACAGACGTTAATTATCACGAAAGTACTGTACAAAACACACACAGTGTACGGTAACAAGTAATTTCAATCTTCAGAGTAGGTACTACTTGAAAAATTAAACTAAACCAACAGTTTTTAGTTATTGAAATAGGTTATAGTCTGATCAGTTCAACAATTCTTCTCCATACTATATATCTACCACTATGTTTTTGAATGCTGCCGCTCTAAAAAGTCATTTTTTCGTTTTTATTTCACTTTATAGCGTGAGCTTTAAATTTTGCACTTTTTCTCAAAATGCGTGAGTTTGCAGGTTCTGTGCGTGAGTTGATGGTTGGGTGCGTGTGACTCACACATTATGCGTGAGAGTCTACATGTCTGGATAGTGACGGACGAAGTGTTTTAGTTTTCCTGGTTACCTGTTTCAATAGAGTATTAAAGAATATGATAGAAAAATATCGATAGTCTTTGCACTGGTAATGTGAAATACGCATGTGTAATATTTTTTCTATGAATTTTGAAAATTTGAGGCATAATACTTTTCTTCATCTTTCTATTATTTAAATTGATTAATTATTATTTTAGTTTACCGAGAAAGGACTACGAAAAAACCTTGTATTTGAGTAACTTTCTGTATGTACTTAGTTTCATACACTGAAAAGTCATTCACAAATTTTCTGCTTAGACAGATTCATAATTTCACAGCTATTAACTCAGTACAGTTACGTTTGTTAAAAACCTCACTCATCTAAGCTGCTGGCAGTGTCTGAAATCTAAAGCCCACTTCAAACAAAATGATTGTAATTTTTACAAATTGGGTAAACCGGTTGTTACATTGTTTGAATATCACCACTGGAGCTAGCAATAAAAGGGTTTGAGTTCGACTCTAACTTTAATTATAATCAAAATTGAATCCGCATTCCAACTTCACGCTGGAACCCGAAAATCGAACTATATTATATTATCACCCAAGATTTGTGCGTTATCTCTTGATACCCATTGTGGAATTTTCTTGTGATGACCCTCATGGCTCTGCATTGGACTGTCTTAATTAGTTCAGGTATTCCTGATCCTGACTAACACAACATGTCATTTCTTTCTTTGTAAACTTGAAAGCTTTTAAATTGTTTGAAATGTCAGAGATCTGAAACTTATATACACTAAAACCTCGTTTATCCGGAACGATTTTCGAAAAAGAAAAAAAGAGAAGTAATTTCTTGACAGTCATGAAATACATAGTATACAAGTAAACGGGTGTAATTATTTCTCCGTAGTGGATATGCGCAGCGTTGTACTGTATTTGCTCTCTACCGGTATCCTGTATCTTTTACTTCAATAATAATGGTAACACAAACTATTTTGTAATACATTTCTGTATTTGGAACTACTTATAACATAAGAATGTTTAAATCTAGTTTATCTATAATTTCATTACTCCGGAACGGGTCTGGTCCAATCAAGTACAGATAAGCGAGGTTTTAGTGTATCATAATTGGTAATTCCAAGTTCAAACAATTCCTGTAAGTGTAACTATTTATCTGGACTTAATATACTTATAAATCATTCTTTTTAAATAAACGGTCATATTGACAGTCTTTTTAAATAACTCAGTACCTCTCGGGAGATTAAGAAAAACAAGTATGAATCGTTCTTTCTTTGAAGTCATTGTTGTGTGTTTTGTACAAAATAGATTCTACAATATTCATTCAAGAGCGATTGTTGACTACAACTTTGGTGGTTACATGGAGACCATTTGTGTATTTTTAAAAACCAAGATTCGAATTGGCGTATTAGTGTCAGAAAACAGTGCATAGTGTTCTGCTGCCAATGAGAGCAGCTTCAGATTTGGTAAGTGTATACAATAGTTTTACAGTCAGCTATTATTATTGCTACTTATCTTGTGACTTAATGAGATGGCTACTATCGTTACTATAATTTGTATTGTGGTATGTGCTGCTTTACGTAAGTTTCATTATGTTCAATTTGTAACATTTGATATAATTATGTTGCTTAGCATCAATCATATACATTTATAGTTTAATGAAAGTAAATAGTATTTAAAGCAATTTGCATCACATTCTCCTTAATTATTTATCAATTTTGACTAGTATATAGGTAACAATTCCTTAAGAAAACACATAAAAGAAGATTTTGTAATACAAATATCTTTGACATTCGACAGATTTAGCTATGCATGAAAAGAACACCACATTCTTGTTCTAATATTATGGAGCGTAGCAGAATATAGTACGTGTGTAAAATCATTTTTTTTAGTTGAAGCAGTATGATTGCATGTAGAACATCTTAAAGATAAACATTTATCTTCTTTTTCGTTTTGAAAATTATCTTACCACCATTCGTATAATATTTTTTAAATCTAAAATTTGTTGATTATACAAACATATTCGCAAATGTGTTATCAACTGTTCTATCTACTAGTTTTGAAACCGTATTCTGGAAGTTTACGAGCAACCAAAAACGTTGAACATGACGGTTAATATTATAGGTGTATATTTGAGTGACAAAACATATTTGTTGAAATGTACGTCATCAAATTTACAATATTACCTTGCTGCCTTAAACGTGGATAAAAGAAAAGAATGCATGTTATCACTTGAATTATAATTGAAAAGTACAGGGAAAGAAGGAGGTATGTGCGTGAAAGATGATTTTAAAGTCTAAATCTCTCATTTATTCACATGTATTTAATATTCTAAAAACCGTTATAACTTGGTGATCATTTGCTTTTTTTGAATTTAAACTATCTGAGGTGTTAGTTGTCATTGTGTAGTTGCGAGTTCAAACTCATTTTTAAAAAATGCGCACACCCTTATATCTCTGTACTCTTTAATTTCTTTACATGTAAAGAAAACGCAAAAGTAGCTGCTAATGTACGCGTGTACCAGATGAGTTTTATACAATTCTTTGCCTTCTGCACCGTTTTAAAGATATGTAGCAGTAGCTGCTCAAACGTATTGTAGACATTTCTAGATGAAGCAAGCAGAATAAATGCGTATACTAAATTATTTGGGCTTACTTTTTCTTATTATTGGATTTTCGCAAATTTACACAAAATGTCCTCAAGTGCCACCTACATTGCATAATAATAATAACAACGTGTTGGCTACAGGTTGTTAATTAGAAAATAATAATACTATAACACCTTACTGTGAAAGTAAGAAATAGTGAATGTGACATGCTCCGCTCTGTATTTCTTGTTCATAAATTAATAATATGACCGTTATATATTAGTAAACGGCGTAAGTTTGAAGTATACTGACAGTAATACTGACTAAGGTTATGCAGTTCTGACCTTAGTTTTACCAGCAGAATGCCATGATGGTAACTGAACACATGTCCTGACCGCCATCTTTACCTTTCCTGCTATCGGAAAAGTTATTGTATTGCCGAGAGACATCATACCAGATGCACTGTAGGCAAAGGCATAGTCGCCTTATTGGCTAATAAATGTAAGTTACAGGAAAAATAAAATGACTATTACTAATAGTTTTGAGGCAAAGGGTAAAAGGGCAGTCAAATCTTCTCATTCGCAATAATTCAAAATATTGCAATATCATCTGACCTCCGAACATTCGTTATATGGAGTGAAAAATAGATCCTCGCGTACGACTGATATATAAATGTGAGTCGGAAGAGCTCTGACATGATTCATAATTTTATCCATTGCCGACCACTTTTGCTGCTCTAACCTGTTTTCTCCCTCCACCAGCACTCTCCAACTGTTCCTCATTCCTCTCCTCATCGTTTTTTCCCACTCTCGCCGGCAAGCTGTTTCCACGCAAATTAATAGTCGTATCATTAACCTCGGGTCACCCACTGACCGACCAGAGGGAAACACTACCTCATTGTTCTGTCATCAGCGATTTGGGAAAATTTTCTCTCTCTCTTATTCTCATTTTTTTGTTCCCTCTGACTCTCTCTTATTTCTGCCTTCATTGCTACATGTCTGTGTATGTGCATACGTGTTTGTCAGTCCCAATGAAGCATTGCTCTATTCTCCTTGGAACAGATGTCCACAGTTATAGTACTTTGAATCAACCTTTGGGACAAAAAAATCAAAACAACGAGTTAAAGTCCTGTGTTGAAGAGGGATCTGTACTTAGTTTTATGCTCAAGTTAGCGTTTTCTTTAGTATTCCAATTCTCTCTCTGTAGTTCATTGCACCCCACTTTTGGTTCAACTTCGATGTCAACTTCTTCATATTATTTACTCTTTCTCTGATTGTTAATTCCTATTTTCTCAAACTCTTCTACCATTCTTTGCTAAACTTACTCGTATAAAGGATGTAATCAGTTTAAATATTGGAGGTAATCAGCCTTCGTTTTCAGACTCAATTGGTTGATGAAAACTTTAAAAAAATTATTTCTTGTCGGACACTATTTTCACACTGTTACTAGATAATATACACACTGTATCATAAACAGTCTAAAATTACCTTAAATGAGATACCAGTATTCTATTTAAAAAATAATGTGATAAATTAAAGAATTTTAAAATTGTAATAGTTTTTGGTGAGTTAATGCCATGTTTCTCTAGAGGTATTCCTTTCCTAACCTTAAAAGTAAGTTTATTTGAACTTTGAATTTACTTATGACCTTTAAGCATCTAAGGCTCAGTCTAGGTTAGGAAGGGAAAATTATGGGGGAAGGAGTCGGTCAGGGCCTAACTAGAAGGTACCATCCGGCATTTGTCTAATGTGATAAGTTCATTTGAGTTGTGACTTTTTTGTCAATCTTGAAAGCTTCTAAAGATGGGTTGTTATTAAAATCCAAACACGCTTAAATTTGAATCCGAAGCTTCAAAACTAGCTGAATCGTTGGACTTTAAAAACTCCTACTTTAAAGAACTCCTATATCAAAGAAATGAATTAAAACTTTTATTTTTCTGCGGATGGAACTTGAATTTTTCCTAAAGAAGAGTAATATTAAAAAGCCAAGCGCCTGAGATGGAACACAAACTTTTATTCCTTAATAATAACAGTGAAAATATTTACAATTGGAATAAAATTTGTAGTGTGGTGTCGTAAAGAGAAAATTGTAAACGTAAACTCATATTTTCCTTTACCAACAAATGTTATTATGTTTGGATGCAGTCTTAATCGATATTTTGCAACAAAATTAAAATTTCGTTGTCATCATAGTCTATTACAATAGTTTAGGAAACCTCAACTCCCGCATTAACTCACATGTTATAAAATATAAGTACTGCTTAATTTGAAAATGTTAACTATGCTAGAGAGAGAAAGTAATACCATTGTTGTTGAATTAGATCCAATAACAAGATTACGTTTATTATGACACTCGAGAAGTGCCTTCTTCAAACTCAACCTTATATCTCATTGTCAGTGCAACTTGAGTCATTTTGAGCTTTCAGTTTGAGTCTCAGGAAGGCACTTTCAGAGAGTCGAAACAGTTACACTATTCAGAAACTAAGTGAAACATTCGTTTCGGATTCTCATAACTGAGGTTATTCCTACATGTAAATATTAATAGAATGATCCAATGTGTTATCTTTATTACAACAATTTTAAATTAGGAATTAGGTTCTGAAACTGTAAGCTACGGTAATTTTACAGATGCCAATATACTTGAAATCTTTCTCTTTAAGAGTGTCGACTTTCTCTGAATATGTAACATAAATAAATTATTTTACTTTTTCAGTACGTTATAGTTCAATTCGCACTTCAATACTCTTATCCAACGCTTTCTACTTCTTCTTTATTAGGTACAGATTTAAACTTTTATACCAAAATGTTTATTTATACGTATTTTAAGAAATATGTTTATACTAATATGTATACAAGGATTAAATATCAAATGCCTCGTTTGTCCTTCTCTCATCCCAAATCATGCCTTCGGAATTTCAATTTTATATAATGTTAACTAGGCTAAATAAATATCAATGGAGTATAATTGTGAAATGCAGAATGTCAGAAATTTCATTTCAGTTGTGATCACGCAAATGAAATTTCTGATGTCAATACCTCCTACATCAGCATTCAATTAAAAAAATAAATGAAACACTTCTCTTCTTTCTCTCTTTTATTAAAAAAATAATTTGCCAGAGTTTTAGCTTATCCAACTCATCCTGGTTTTGGTGTATATATACCTAAATGAAACAGAGGTATGCAAAATTAATTATTAAAAATAACTATTTATACAATTTTAATACTTTAAGCTGTACCTCAGTCTGTTTCTCCACTATAATTGTTTTGTTGTTTGGTTAGTAATAACATTAAGATATTATGTCAAATATTTTAATGTGACCTCTATAATGTGATTTGTGGCTTTATTAGTTTTTATAATTAAAACTTTGAATTGATTCAATGAAAATACACTAGTACATTTCATGATATAAAAATAAAATAAGAAATGGTAACATTAGATTACTCAGTGCCAATGTTCGTTCAGATAATTGACATTTCTTTTCTTTATCTTCCGAAATTGCTACAATATTCTTAAACCATGAAAAAATATTGGTCTTTCTGCTTAGAAATTATATTACCTGTCAATTAACTCAATCCACCAATGGTTCTTAAAATATGTGCATTGATACTTGAGGTCTGGCTTGCAGTTATTTAACTTGCTAGTGAGGGACATGTTCATAAAAGTTTTAAGAACGTCGTTTACTCTGATGAGTGAAAAAGTAAATGTAATACAATCTTAGCTTTTTCCTATATTGGGAATACTAATCGAGAAGTACATATTTTATAATGAAATCATTCAATTAAAAAAATGACTTTGCTTTCAAAATTGGTGCATAGATCGAAGCAGTTCACTGGATCGATAACTCAGACTTTTCAGCCCTGAAATGAATATACCAGGATATTATTTTATTTCCATATTCTAAAAGGAAATTAGTAGGTCTTTTGAGAAATACTTTAACACCTATTGAAATATATGTAGTAATATTTCTGCGTCAACTCTATCAGAAGTATTTTTTTAAAAAGAAAATTGAACGTAATATTCATAAACAAAAGTGAATCAGTAACTGAATACTAGCTATGAGTACGATTTTTAAAGGTAATTATTGTTTCTCTTTCGATTATATAGGAGCATTCATCTGTTCAGAATGCAACAAAGTAATTTTCAGACTTGAATTTACAATCAATTCAGACTTGAATTCAGACTCGTATAGGTGATCGGTTTAAAAATGGCACTTAGGAATACAATTTAAAAATTTTCAGATAAATGATTATCCATCTACAAATTCATATTGCTTTGAAATAGGGAAGATACGGATTCGGAGCCCAGAATTAACTATCCTAATTGAAATGAAAGTCGCTTTTCTTTCCTAGAAGGATCAGCCAAATCTCACACACAAAAAAGACAGAAACACCATGAAATGTGGGTTCGTAATTTATAGCATACACCAATTTGGTAAATTAACTTCACTTAAATTATATTTACGTTATAAATATATGAGATAAAAATGGTTAATATCAATATTATTTTATTTTAAGATCAAATACTTTTCTAATGCAATAATCCTGATCAACGAATAAAAAACATTTACTGACCTTAATTTACTTTTATCTTTTAACAACTAAAATTCCTTATTTTTGAAACCTTAAATGGTTAGAAGTGGACATAGTTAAATAAATATTGAGATTATGTAAAAGAAATCAACTATGTTGACATAGAATTAAATTATTTTATGCAAATACAAACTGACATATTAAACGCATATTATAGAATCACCTGTAAAATATATTATTGTTCCTCATGCGGTTAATGTAGTATTTTTTCATCCAATATGTACTACCTATTTCATGTCTAATGCTTAACTTGCTCTGAATAGAGCCTGGAATTATGAGCGCTGATCAGAAACTTTTGAGATGGACTTTTTCTGAAAAAGAAAAGTATGTAATTAATCAAATATATTTACATAGTCTTTTTCAAAGTACGCTCCATCTATAGAAATACACTGTATATTTTGATAAAGATTCTACCGGTCTACGAAGACGTGATCTAGTCCATTATCTGAGATTTTGCAAGTCATTATCTCTGTTTCTGTGACTTGTTTGTTAGATAAAGAAATGGCGACTGCACAAATGTTCTTTAATTTAGAAAATATCCAAAAATCGCATGGCGCGCCATCTGAGCTGTAAGGGTGAGTAGGGCAAGCGTTGGTTGTGTTTTGCGGTTGGTTCAATCCATTATTCATCTTCGATTGTTCCGTTATCAAAATAGACAATATACTGCCATATGAAGGATTAAGTTAATAAGCAATCACCTTAAAAGTAAAACGCTGATAGCTTATCTCACAATAACGGTCCAAGTGTTTAACATTACCTCATTCCTTAAAAAAAAAAAAAAAAAAAAAAACTTTGGTAAACTTTAAACTTTATTTTTATATGGGCCAGTTTAGTAACTTTGGACTTCGGCCCGTCACGATTTGCTTTTAGCTGTTAAGTGTTAAAATCCACACCCATGCCCCTGCCGGGACTCGAACCCGGGACCGTTGAGTCGATAGCCTACCGCGGCAGACCACCCGGCCGGCTTCATTCCTTAATGTAGGATGTCTCATCCTCTGTCTCTTCTCTCTTCTCTATACGAAGGTCTTATACCACCTTTATGCTCTGTCTCATGACATATAATTGTTACCATATGCCTGCTGAAGAAGCGCATAAGTCTCAGAGATAGTGTTTGTTTCAAGCGAGCACAAAACTTCAACGCATGCAGCTGTTTTAAGTTTGACTTCATTTCCACACCAATGGTACTCTGCAGGTGGTAGTGGACTGAAACACCATCGCTGAACTGTAAATAGACAAGAACTGTTTATCTTTATATACAACATATATACAATATATTAAGCTATGAGGAAACATAAAATGTCATTGTTTTAGGTTCAGAGTAATCATGAAAAAAAAATCAACACTTTTATTTTAGCTCAACCCAAAATGATGTTAATCGAAAATGACGAAAGCTAATTAAATATAGAAAACAAAAGAGAAAGAAAAATGGTAGAGACGGCAAAGATCGGGAAGATATCGACCATGTCCTTACTTAAGGTAACATCTCGCTATTCGCCTGATGAAACTGAGAGTAATCTCTGGATATATGCATTATGTGTTCACGTGTGCGAATTTTCACTTAAAATAGAATTTTCCATTTATCTGTTACGATGTGATGTAGATTTAGCAAGGGACAGCGAAGGCGCACTCAAAAGTAACAACGATGTAGTAGTAGAAGTTTGAGATCAGGTAGACCTAGGTAAAACACTAATAAAACAAAATATGTGATAACAATCCCAAAACTCAAAACAAAACAGGAAATTTAACCATAACAACTAAGAATGATATCAAAAGAAAATAAATACTTGTGTGAATATCATGTAATAAGCAGAAACAAGTTCACGGAACAAATACACATTCACTTACAATCGGGTAGCGTATATTTTTATTTAGTGAAGAAATTCCTAACTAGGAACAAAGTTGTAACTAAAAATATACAGAACCGCTTTTCTCCCGGTAATACTTTGTGATTTTGAAAGTTATTAAAATGTAGCGTAAGTCGTGGCAATGCGCAGTTCGTGGCAGTAACTTAGTTTATATATTCGGAGTTCGTACAATAAATTTCTGACTTTCTGTACTGTTTTTATCTGGTATTTACTTATGACTTTCAGTTTGCTCCAGTCAGTAAAACGGTAATCCTCTAACTGAACGACCCGGTTTCAAATCCCACTTGAGGTTTTCTTTTATTATCCTTGTACTTCCAATGTTCCTGAAAACTCAATGATGTCAAGTTTCTACCAGTCAAGCTGCTGAAAATTAACATGCAGTCACGTCATCTGCTTTTTAAAGGAATATTTCTAAAAACAAATCACAGTAAGATAGTGGAGGAGACTACATAATGATGCGATAACAGATTATGCGATTCACCCAGTATTACAAGAATTATTAAATCACAACGGGCAGGTCATGTAGCTCACATGAAGGAAAAGCAAAAATTATATTTAATCGTGATATGAAAGTTGGAGAGGAAACGGTTGTTGAGAAAACCGAAGCGTCATTGGGAAGACAGTATTAGTAGTGATCTTCGACAGATAGGTGTTCGTATGAAAACTGGCTTGATCTTGCTCAGGATAAAATCCAGTGGCAAACGTTTAATATTGAGGTGATAAGCTTGTGGACTCTGTGAACTATATAGTTAGCTAGTTAGTTACTAGGATACACATGACCTTGAAATATACAAACTTTCAAATTTTTACTATCTTAAGATGAAAATATATATGAAATAGTTAAAAGTGTCAGTCATATCCTTGATAGAATAAAGGCCACTTTAATGGTCAAATAAAAAGAAATTAGTTTGTGGTTTACAAATGTTGTTAAATACCTAACGCTAAATATGCCTAAGCTTTAGCACATGGTGTTAACTAAATGTTCTTCTAATGACTCTCATGTAAATAAAATACTTAAGTATTTCTCTAAAAGCTTGAAATATCTACTGTCATAAAAATTTTAAAAAAAGTCAGAATTGCTTTGGTACTCACTAGTGCCACTACGTATGGTTAAGATTCATGCATATTAAATGATTATGATAACTGATAGCACAATCTATCCTTGATATTTTCACGTGGTATGACTCGGACTGTATAAGAAAATGGTGTAACACTTTCACACGAAGACCATTTCTCTCTTTTTTTAAAAAAACATACACACTTCGCTGCTTTAAAATATACTGTACTTCAGTCGGGATGCTTAAACACTTTTCATCCTTAGTAATAGCTATAGAAAGATAATATATCAGAATAAAAACCTAATATTCTATTTCTATAACAGATTCATCAAATAAATCGAATATAGTTTACTATCAGTTTAAAGGAAAACCACTAATACGAACTTTTACATTTATGTACTTCTAACCAAAGCAACATTACACTGTGCTATGTTGTTCTCACAATTCTATACAAGGAACCAACAACCTTGTGCAACATTTTGTCGACACTTTTGGCACTATTATCATGAGGAAACTTGTTTCACATTGTTGTTCATTCATTACTCATTTTTCTTGAATTTATATTTGCAAAATATACTATTCCAACACCACGTATTTCAACAGTATTGTCTTTGGAAATGTGATAACTTAAGAAAAGTCACAGATTTTAACTATATACATTTGAGATGCAAGAATGCACATCTACATCGCATAGTTGCTTTTTAAAAGGATTCAAAACCAAAGTCTATGTCCGTAGTAATTACTGAAATATGACTTTGTTCAAAAGTTTTGCTCTCATGGTGGACAACACTATGATACATATCTTTGTGTAAAGTTTCCCTTCTTGAACTTCGTTTTCTTTTCTGCGTTCGCGAATTTGTTTGCTGTTGTGGATATCAGGCATTGATTCATTTCTTGTTGTTCTTTGCTTAAATGTCTTCTCAGCTGAAGGTGAGAGTAAGGGGGAAAGGCAGAGGGAGTTAAGAATGTATAAAACTTCTTTATATAGGGTAATCAAAATAAACAGACAAGAGGAGAAACACAACGCCATGAACTGAAGAAGAGATCGTAAAAGTCAATTTATGAAACGCTAAAAGCACAAAATGGCTATGGTGTAAAAGAAGCAATGAAAGAGAGGAAATCGGCAAAGTCTGTCCCAGATTTTCCTCTCCTATGATTTCTTTACATGACATACTCGTATAAATGGCAAGTGGAAGTGGTATAGCATTTTTTTTTGGAAACAAAATCAAGACAAGATGGGCAAAATTGTTTGCAAAATGCTATTTTCTTTATGACTTTCGTAGTTCACATACAGTTTCTTTTGGTCTCTCTCTCTCTCTTTCTCTCTCTGTTTGTGTGTGTGTGTATGTTTATGAAGATGGTTTAGTAGTAACCTGTTTACAAAGAATATATATAATGGATTAATTTCCTAAATGTATTGCCTTATCATTTACCTCTTATTTTAGTACGTTTATTAAAAAAAGGATATACTACGCTAAACACCTTCGAAATTCATGGATGTGATAGCAGTAGCTCATTATAGTTCTTATATGCATATTTCCTTTTATGTGAAAACTTAAGTTTCCTGTATAGTATCAAGGAATAGAGCAACAAATAGTAGTAGAAGCAATGACATCGACAAATAAACTCAAGTAGTCCGCAGATTTAATTCTTAAGTTGGCAATTATGCTTGGTTTCTCATTATTTGACGCTGATGCTCAAGTTGCAATTTTCTTCTTCATTGTCAACAGAAAAATGGCAAGTTAAACACTACTAACAAAAGGCCGGGCATAAAATGTTGAAAAGGTATATAAACGTAACGTTTTTCAAGTGTCTTTGAAATTAAAATATAATAAATTAACTGTTTACGTTAATAAATTTATATCACATAAAATAAATTTATCCTTAACATTACTAATTAAGTTTTCTACTACTACAACAACAGTTACTACTGTAATAATAATAATACAAAGGTTTATGTATGGTTCTTTACGTTTGTATGTGTGTTTTATGCATGTGAGTGTGTGACAGAGAGAGTGAGTTAAAGGCATGCGAACATTGAAAATATCAGAAACGAGAAAAATTAATCCTTTTTGGATAGCAACTGGCACTTATCTATATACCGTGCCTGAATGCGTGATTTGGTCACGGTTTCTCATTTTAGTTGCTGACAAAGAAAGTTTATTATATGTTCAACACATGCTGGTACAATAAAACAAATATTGACTTTTGTTTGAAACAAATATTTTATTAGTGTCTATATATACACAAACATATTACTAATATAATCATATGTTGCTATTCCTTTTTTTCGTTATCAACACTTGTCTTTGTTAACTCAACAATTGAGTCTGCTTTCCTGTTTCTTTTCCTTGTATATGATAGTTTATATTTCAACAGAGCCGAGAGGGAGTCAGAGGGAGGCAAATCTCGTCACACAAGCGTCTGCATTACCTACTTTTATGACTGAACGGCTTTCGTGATGAAATCGGCTCAAAGTCTCTTTTCATGTGTCGCCTGTGTAACCATGTATAACAGTTGTGTATGTCGTTGTTATACGAGGTTGATGAATAATGAAACAGGAAATCAACTCTCATGATTTGAACCTCGAACGCAATAGTCATTCTGGGAAACCGGCCGGCCCTGAGTTTTATCGACAGCTGTGACTGCGCAAGTTAACAACGTTTTCTGCATATTCTACATTGCACTCTATGTACGGCTACACACACACACACTCATACATTATATATATATATATATATATATATATATATATATATATAAAACCTTTAATCAAACTATTTTGTTCTGCCTCTCTATTGAAGGATAAATAGTGTGTACAATTAACGTTTGTAATTAATTCCTCTTCTATTCTAATTAAGACTATGCTCACATTTTCCATTAAATGTAGGCTACTGTTTGAAAGCTGTACTTTTTGTTCGTACGGGTAACATGTGTTCCTAATTATGCTCCAAGCAATTTAACAATAAGTCAAACGAAAGGGGAAATAAATATACTTCAAGCGAGGACATTATTCGTTTATTTAAAATATTTACGATTTTTTTTATAAAGAATACATTCATCGGTTCCAGTCAGAAACAAAATAACCCCAGATAGAATTTGTGATCGGAATGTACTAAAGTTCATTCTTGTATTTTAATAATAATAATAATAAATTAATCTTCCCGTTAGAAATGCTAGAATTATGTCTGTACTCAATGCTAGCCACTATAATAAGCAATAAATTATTATTATTTATTTTAATGATTGCATAGACTGGCATACTTTCCTCTTAAAGTATGATGAAATGTCATTGCGATTTTATCCGTGGGATTAGGTTAAGACAACATCATGTACGTAATGCATGATTCGAAAGCTACTAAAATTATGTAGTCACTACTAATATGTATCTCATATGGTTGTTCATATAGATTGAATTATTTTTACCCCGAATATTTTTCTCTAAGTGATCTCATAGGCGAAACAAGGTCATGGCCATCAGCTTTCTCATGTCATCAACTCATTACAATAGAGAAAGGTATATGGAATTAAATATGCCCTGCTTTGGATCTGTTTCCACTGTGTCTGTCTAAATCAGGAACTGTAGATGATGATATTGAGATGTTTACAGATGCCATAAAGACTACAATTACATACCTTGTTCCAGTGGTAATGTAGCTTATCAAAATAACCTGTGTGACTTCATATTAAATTTAAATTCTTGGTAAGGAACAAACAGTGTCCATGGAAATAGTGGAATGACTTTCTAAGTTATATTAACTACAGAGGAGTTTGCCAAGAGAGGAGTTTGTGAATTCACAAAAAGATACAAAAATATGTTAATTACACAGAAGCTATCTGTACTGAGATTGCAAAAGATTGCAAGCGTTTCAGGTCACTAATGGGATGCTGAGAAAGATGATCCTACACTCCAATTGAAATGTAGCATTTTTCTGCATGTGCAGCTGGTGTTCCTTGCAACAAACACCTTTGGGAAGCAATTTTACTTCTTCTGCATTTGTTATTCATTTACCTCTCAACTCTAACATATCTTCTCTGAAACAGAAAAAACTGCCGATGAGGTTCTGTACCTTGTTTTATCTCAGATCTATAGACCCTGGCCACTTTTCACACTTATTCTTTGCGAAACTACTATCTCTCTCTCTCTCTCTCTCTCTCTCTCTCTCTCTCTCTCTGTCTCTCTTTCTCGCAACACTTTATATACTTACTGAATTAAGAAGGTCGTGGTTTCTTAGTTCGATCCCTGCTTATGCCGTGTGGGCTTTGTGGTGGACAAACACCGTGTGCTTGGGTTTTCTCGGGTTTGCGCGGGTCACATTTGCTTCCACTTTCTTCATTCCATCAATTCATTCTATCATCTTCCATTCGGTCTGAGCCACAATTACCCAAAGGACTGAAAATAAATTCAGTTTACTTACTTAATTAAAACACTTATTTAAGGAGCGTATTTTTCAACGATATGGAGGTAAGAAATATCATTCTTGTACCTAAATCACGGAATAAATAAGCACCATATCTTTATATAGGACAATATTCTTACCATGTCCTCTGTTAACTACGTGTGACAAAATAATGAAAGATATTATCCACCTCCTTACATGAACCAGCTCAACATGGTTTCTTACCCGACTGAATCAACCTCATGTATCTCCGACAATTATTAATAAGCTGTCTTGTAATTTGCCCCATCTAAAAGTTTTGATTTTGTTTGTTACCACCACCTTCACTCTAAATTCACAGTAAACTATTTTAACTTTTAGAGAAGTACTTACAAATGAGGGTGAAAGCGCGGTGATTTCTTGATCTTTTTTTTGAAAATAATTCCTTTTCCTCAGTCGCACCAGGTAAATGCCTAGATGGAAGTGTCAAACTAGGTCCTGGATGACTTTCTCCCCATATTCTTCCCCTATCCAATTTCGCCTCTCCTAAGGTTGCCTAAAGGCCACAAATAAATTCAAATTGATTTCCTATTCTCTACGAAAGTCTATAAGAAAGTACTCTGGTTGTTTAAGTCGGCAACCAACTAATCTTTTTTGCAGATTCTTCATGTAATGTTCTTCAATTCACTCATGATTTCAAATCGACTCTGAAGGCTGTCTCAGGTCTTCAGCACGATACACCTAAACTCGGTACCTAGTGTTAATCTGAAGTGTTAATCTGAATCCTCTGAAATCTTCAGTTCTCTTTATTTCACTGAAAAATATTTGCTCGTCACATTTATGCAATTAAATATTAACAATGTTTCTTCTTCTTTTTTTTTAAAAAAAAACTTAGTCTTTTATTCCCAGCAAGGTACGTTTTCTGAATATATTACCGTAGTTAGTCAATGTGCCATTACGAACTAATATATTTTTTTTATCGTTGCACAGAGAGTTGAAATTTATGTGCATTTAATTTGCTGTACATATTCTGTATTCCACCTAGTAGGACATGCTGTTCACCCATGTGCCACATGATCTGTCTCACATATCTTACTACGTCATTCCATTGTAAATTGTTTTATTGTTTAGTTGAATTTGGGTAACTGAATAAACCTCTCATGAAAATACTGAACAAAAGAATCGCCTTACACTCATTGTGTCACTGGAGCCCTCCGTTCCTTACACAAAATTGCTAATGGCCACAACCAATATCACTCTTTATTGCCACAAACTACTATGTACCTATACAAACAAACTCTCTTTTATACAAACATACTTAAAATAAGTTAAATTCAAAGGTCACTCATGAACAAATTAACTACGATATGTAACAATATCTCACTAATATTTGTTACAGCAAGATGCTAGGTTCACAATTCATTATTTTTACACCTATTAAATTCAAAAGACGTTGTATTACATGTATAAAAATGCGGATTTAAGAGGGGTAAAAATAATAAATTGTGCATTTACAGTATAATCGTGCTGTGATTGGATGGTTATTATTTAAAGTTATCTGTATATCTCGTGACGCTAGAAGTTCTTAAAAACTCCACGAACAGTTTTCTCTGAGAGCACTTGATGGTTCAAGCAAATAAATTAAACTTATATTACATTTGATATCTCGATATTGTTGTACATATTGTTATTTCATATATGTGTTATATGCCCTTTGTTAATTTTTTAATGAAAAATTGCCATTTCATTTTGTATTTAAACATTTTGTAAATAATATTAGTATAAATACCCCTTCGGGGTAAAGACAAGAGTGATGCAAGAATTCTACTCACAAAAGAAGTGATATCCATTTTGCAAGTTACTTTCTTTGTGTCATTATGACGGAAGTAATAAAATTAGGAGATTTAGTATCCTTCCGCCATAGTGACACAGAAAGAAACTCGCAAAATGGATATCACTTCTTTTGTGAGTAGAATTCTTGCGTCACTCTTGTCTTTACCCCGAAGGGTTTTTTATACTGATATCACTTATTTTGTAAGGCTGCCTATTAAAAAAAAAAGTGCATAGTCGTCATACAAAAGGCCGATTTTGGGCCGTATCTCGTAAACGGTAACTCCTATCAACAAATAAGTTTCGATTTACCACAAATTGTTGAAGCCCGATATTGACTCCCAAAACCCCAGGTACCAACCACTTTGGGCTAAAGCCAGAATGACAGAGGTTCTTTTCTATCATTTGTGAAAATTCTGTGATTGGGCTAAAAAGGTCATAACTTTTGAACCCCTTCACCGATTTTAATGTATGATACACCGTTTGAAACGTATTGAAGCGTAGAATAAGATCCAGTAAGCTTCGGCCGCCTATATGGTCTAGGATCAGTGCTATCCTAAACAATGTGAAATTTTGATATTTTCTTCAAAGCGCCCTAGGGGGTCCCAAGGAAATTCTACCGACCCATTTTTTTTATGTGTCTTAGTATTGGAAAGAGATTTCAAATGTAAGTTCTAGCATCAAAATCGGACTTATACTTCGGTGGATCCGAAACTAACTGCATACTATCTGAGTGCCGCTAACAGTGTCCTTTGCAAGCGTCACTCGAAGAACTGCCGTTCTTCATGATAAAATAAAATACGTGGGGGAGACTGGGGCTAGTTGCAAATACATTTTTCGCGAATAAGGCCAAAATATGGGCTCAAGAAACTTAAAATTTATGTGCTATATTCTGTTATCTTTCCTTTATACCATATGTAATTTTGGTTGTCGTAACTTTCTAGGGGACTGAGTGACACTACGAGGAAACAGCAAGGGTCACACGTTGCAACTTTCCTCATATACGGGGTATGTTGCAACACTGCATTGGTCAGGTTGCAACAGTAACATTTATTGAAAGGTGTAGTTCTATTTAAACAATATTTATCGTATATTACCTTATACATGTAGAAGAAAACTACTTGACTGGCTACTCATAGACTGCTTACTGAAGAAACTGAACAAATTGAAATGAAAGGATATAAAACTGCTATATGCTTACTAACTGACTACATATACTAACTCAAAAAGGTAAAACTAAACATCTAAAGTTTACTTTTGACAATGTTATCTAGCAGTCTTTCATTAAGCATTACCATTTTTTCCCCTCAATTGCCGAGATGGTACATTCAACTTAGGTTCTGGCCTTGACTCCTGATCCAACTGAAACCTTGCTTAATCGACTCAGGAGGGTCGATTTCAAGAAGATAGGAAGTAAAATTCAGGTTTTTCCCAAGTGTATTAACTGCTTCCCGCATCCTTTTCTCTCTCTATCCCGCATTGAGCGTTAGATGCCTAAAGGTCATACGTAAATTCAAATTCACGCACTATTGCTATCGTACAATGTTGTCGCGTAAAAAACGATACACACTTTATTGAGAACAATCATAAAGCACAGACAAAAATGTTGAAGAATGTGAATCCCTAAAAGGCCACACCAAATGAATAAAGATATAATACAAAAATCAGCTGCCGCGCGATCACATGCTGACGGAGAATTGACAATTTAAAATGCGTGCTCCAAATATAAACATGAGGATCGAGAGGCGAATAAACTCAAACGTGACCTAGAAACACATTCACTGCAGCACGCCTTTGCAAATAGACTGATGCTGTGGTGAACTATTAAACTTCAGCAATATATCTTGTTTCAACAATAACTTACTATCATGCAATTTTGAGTGTCTTAATTATAAGTTTAAGTAGTGAAAATACAAGGAAATTCTTTTGCCGAGGGTGTTGCAACTTGCCATATACTTTACTGTTGCAACTTGCCCCAGTGGCATATATTGTTATTCTTTTCTACACGATTGTCATTTAAACAGTTTTGTAGGAACAACAACAATCGCATATTATAGTTGAATAATACATTATTCCTCCTGAAAAGTACAAAATCTCATGCAACAACACAATTCCGATATATTCACTACGATCCTACTTCTGTAGTAATTACTTACCTACGTGAAAAAAGGAGTTTTCTTCTAAAAATTCTGACACTAAAGCAATTGTCTTCAAACAACATGTAACAACTCACTACACAATGGCTCCTCAGAACCACCATGGTCGTAAGCTCTCACTTTGCGCGCACGCCAGAGAACTAGCAGTGTTACAACTAACTCACTGTAGCAACTAGCCCCAGTCTCCCCTACTACTACTACTAGTGTCAGAGCAACAACAACAACTACTACAACTACAACTACAATTACTACTACTACTAATACCACCACCACCACCACTACCACCAATAATAATAATAATAATTCTATGGTTCGCATTGAAATTTACTATTATTTGCTTTTAAATACGAATCTATCTTACTAAAAATTTAGTTCTATATAGCTCCATTATGAGTGGATGTTTTATCTTATATCTCAGATTTATTCATTATTTATATTTTAAATTATACAATGAATTCGTTGGATGTTCTGTTGGCGTATATCTTAAAATTCCTAAATTTGTGTATATTATAAGAGTGTTTAAGTATATCTATTTTAGTATGTTATTCTTTATTGGTCATAAATTGGCTCATAATGATTTAATTCAGAATGTTTGTAACAATGGAATACTCTTGTAAAATTTAATACGAACACGTTTGGTAACTTGACTGTTCCAAAGTGTGTTAAGCAAAAGATGCAGCTACTAACTACTATATGAAACTTTTATTATTTGAAAATACAAGAGGTAATTACTAATCGGGGATATAGTAATTTATTTTCGTTGTTTCCTAAAATTTGCTGGGAAATGAGATTTCCCTATCGCACAATTGACTTCAATTATTGCAAAATGTCAGTGGTTGAGTGGATTAAGAGACAAAGACTAAACTAAGCTATATAAAAGAATAAATAAATTAAAGTATGTTTATGTAGCTGTTGTGCACACAACAATTCGAAGAAGAATAAGATATAAACTTATACCCAAATATAGTACTCCATTTGTAACGAAATCTATATATTGACAAAACATTGCGTCCATGAATACATTGCATTATACATTACATTGTATTAAACATTACACTGCATAGTGCGTAGGTGATAAATCATTATTATATCGATAAAGTAGTAACATTATACTGATAAAAAAAGTTTTGCTGTGTACCTTATTCCCAGAATTACAACAAATTATTCAATAGCAACCTAATCATTCATTGTCGTATTTTATACTCTTATATTTCTATATCGAAGATTTTCAGAAAATTTATTATTTTTACCTAATTAAACGCTGAAATCATTTCTGCCATAAAACTAGGACAAATTCAAAATATAAATTAACGACGCATATTTGCATCATTCAGTAGGGCAAGATACAACATTTGACATTTTTTCTCGACTTATTTTTTGTCAAAACCAGAATACACTATAACATTGATTGGAGGTACACAATTGTGTTGTAGAAGCCCTAGGTTATCTATTCTGTTAAATTTCACTTCCTCCTACAACACCCCTTCCCGTGTCTTCCATTGTTCTATCACATCTCTGCCTATTGTTCTCCTTTATACGGTAGTATATCCCCCAGCACTTCGCATCTTTGATATCGTTGAAGCACTCGGCTTGGTTCTGGAGGGCCGACTGACGCAAAAGGACTGCTCAAGCGACCGTCCCCTTGTCTCCCAGAATTCCGGTGATAACTTCTGAAAGGAGTAAGGCCTCAGGGTGGAATCTCGAACCCACCCCCATTCCTTTATCTCCTCAGTCTTCTATGGTTCAAGAGTTTCCAACTACCACGAAATCTTATCCTCAGTACTCATGCAAGAACAAATTAACCATCGAATTGCGGTTCTTCTAAAAATAAAAAAAATAGGTGTATCTACTTACCATATAACAAAAAGCATTTACAAATGTATAATTTTACTAAAACAATAATAATTTAGAGACAGTAAAATATTTCATAAAGAAGGTTAGAAATTGAGAATTTGTGTTTCCAAAGTTTATGACGAATTCCTGTAATTTAGCTACCGAGAAGCAGAGATAGACTTTTGTAATGAGTATCATCAAACATTATTACCTGGAAATTTGTTCTATACTAAGTTCACACCTCTGCTTTGATCATATTTATTAATAAAATATTATGTCATTTTTCCTGTCCATATACTCTATTAGGATAAAACTTATATGTCAAGAAATCAATCAAATCTTGCATATTTTTTCTCACTAAGATTGGTTCAAGAATATGTAAACTTTATTAAAATAAGAAGTGTCCCTGTGTTGAAATGCTTTTATATCTGAAGAGTGTAAAGAAATACATTATAAAATCCTCTATGTACCGTAGTACAAGGTAATCGCCATCTCCTTAAAAAACTCCAAATATAATAAATTACTCTTTTCACATTCTAAAATATTTACATATTGTGCTTTGAGGAAATTTATAAATGTTTGACCACTAAATACATATCATAGAAATTAAGTTCATAGAATTCGGAAGGCTACCTTACAATCACTGCGGATCGTCATCATCAAATATATCTTCGAAATCATTGAAAAAGACGGCATGAACTGCTTTCTCATTTGAAGCCAAATCCAATAACAGGCCATCAGAACCTCCTGCCTCTTCCAACTTCATGTATGGACCCGCTCCTTCAGGAAACATTTCATCTGCTACAACCGTATACTTCATGTTAACAGTTACCTACTTATCATTATGGAAAGTGACAAACGTTCCGACAAATAAATCAAAATTACAGTAGGAATATCTCATCCAGTTCTTTGCTTTGGGGTATGGCTCCCTCAATTGGGGCTACATTACCTCTTTGAATTCCCGTGCTTATTCTTTGAATAAGAAAGGTTCTTGCTCTATCATCACCAGATAATTGTGTGATACGCTTACCTATTTCCTTTCTGAAGTTGAGGACTTTATTTCCCCATGAACCACTGGATTGGATAGAAATGGCTACGAAATGGTACTTCTGTGCAATATCACTGTATTTTCTTCTTTTTTCCGCTTCCTTTCGACTTACGATGTTTCCTTCCTGGATTGAGGGTAAAGGGAGGTATGAAGGAGCAAGTGAAGTTCTAAATTAACGGTTGGTTTCACTTCAAAGGTAACAGAGTCATCCCATCTGGTCTTTTACCGTCTGTTCTGCTACATCCAATAGGTTCTCGTACTACAGGAATGTGATCTGAGATTAGTGCTCTCATTATATTGTCATTAACATTCGAGTGACGAGGATGTCTACCTGCGCTTTTGGAACAAGAAAGGCCATGTAATATTTCTTTTTTTTACATCACTTTTACATGCCTGACATTTGTGACTTTCATGCGAATTCCAACTGCTATTCGGAAACATTCGTTACTTAGGTTAAGGCCGAGAGGGGGTGAAGGTAGAGCTCTGAGCCAAGCACCTGCTTCCAAGAAAGAAGCGGGAATTATTCTGGCTTTGTCTTCTAAGTTATCTGCAGACTGAAGTAAAAGGAGAGGTGTGATTTGATAATTTGAGGAAATTATTTTTATTATTTTTCTATTCGCCGATTTTCAATAAACGTATTAAAGTGTTGGGTTTAATTTGTAAACTTTTAGTTTTTATTAGAATTGAAGATAATTCAGATACAAAATTATTATATTTAAATGAATAATTTGATTTTCTTCTCTATTTTGCGTAAAATTATTGCTGTAGTAGGTTTTATTTAATATTTTAATAACCTTTACAATTCAGTTTCAATATTCTTTCAACGTTGTTTTAATATGCGTAAAAAATAATGTAAGACATGAAGAACAATTCAGACTACAAACTATAAATTTTAACATAGAATGCAAACTTAAATTTCTGATACTTGACTATCCAGATCAAAAAGAGATAATTTATCTAACCGTACATATAAAATAGTACAAATTCGGTTTGAAAACTAATACTAACCAAAGAACAAAATATAAACAGGAATATTATCATTGATGTTAAAATAACTCGAAATTCAACTAAAGCTGTAGCAGTAATTACATCATACACCATTGTCATCATCCTATGAATATATATATATATATATATTGTTTAAAGTGGGGAGGAATACTGAACAAATAACATATATTTGATAGGTATATAACATGTTCAGATATCGACGTAATAGTTTATATCTTCTTGTACTGAAAACAGTATTCGCGTTTATTTTATACTGACAAAATTAATGTTGGGGTTAAGCTTTCTTTGCTTGTATGCCTGTTTTATATGCAACCAGATCTACATTGAATTACAACGTGTTGCATATACGTCAAGGAAATTATCGATCAACGTGTCTACTAAAATATCTGGTTGTGGTTCTGTGTATAAAACCTTCCTAGAACGTAAATCATGGAAGTTCTTTTAGATAAATCGGAAATATCCGGTACTAGGTTAACCCTTAACAATTTTCCAGTTTCTGAATGTGTTTTAGGTTTTCTCTTTCTGGTTCTGAACAGATTATAAATCGCTTACAATTTTTATAATCTGTTTTCTTTCTTTTTTTTAAGTCAATATCTGTAGATGCCTATGGACATTCTGAATATTTCTGAGAGGTACATGTAGCATTATCTGCAGTAAGGCAGCTCATGAAATTCCTTCTTGGCTTTGTTTTGGACTTCTGAGCTGAATTAATAGCACCAAAAATTGCAAATGTAACTCATTAATCATTATCAAAAGTAAAGTAATGACGATGTTATTTTCCACAACGGAAGTCAAATCTAGGATATTATGTTTATCGCGTAGAGATGCTTTTACTTTTGTCTTGGTTGCCATCTTTGCGATTATGCACGAACATTTTACATAAACAAAATATATGCGAGTCTAAAATACAAAATATTTTCAAACCATACGTTGCTGTCGCTTTTGGAGTCAGCGTCAGAATCATAGATACTAATAATCTGCTCACGTTTAAAGAAAAATATGTGAGACACTTTTATCAGATATATTTATGTAAAGTATAAGTGTTAAAAACCGCTACCAAAATTACTTGCATGTATCACACATTCTGGTGGGATGTGGAACACCTCACGACATCTACTGCTAGTTCAACGAACTGCTTATTCTGAAATCAGGTTCGCCGCTAACAAATACATCACCGGACGGGGAAAGCTGTAGACATTGTTTGGCATGTCTTCTGATAAAGTAAAAGCGCCAACATTTATAATTAATTGTAATTGATTGATAACAATTATAATTGATTGATTGTAATTCTTCATTGATTCTAAAGTAACAAATTTACTATCACTTCCAGTAATCTATTGTGCCATTATATTTTCTATATTTATACAAACAATGGATTTGTTCCACATCAACTATTCTTTACTGACAATGCTATAATTATTAATGAGCTTGTTAGCTACAAAAGAAGCATGAAATGTGTTTTATCTTTGTTGTGAGAATTAAAAAACATTAAAATAATTTTGGGATCTTTCCTGCTACATCTGCTCCTGTTACAAACAGACAAACATTTGTTAAGTTGAGTGTGAAGCGTCAAAGTACAACAAAAATATAAGCCAAATGTAACGAAAACAACCAAAATACCATCTGAAACACTACACTACTTTCCATAACAAACCTAGAGGCTATACAGCAAAATCTATATATATCTTATAATCAACAGATCTTTGCTAAGTTAGAGACAAAAATTATCTTTTCAGATGTTTTACCCAGATATCTCAAATTTATATGAGAATTTCAGAGAGATCAACCTCCATCCTCAGTTTTTTACATATTCAACTACAATCAGGTGACAGTAATATAATATATTGTTTATGGCTATCAACAACTATTCACACTGCACACTGTAAAAAAATTATATCCTCTTCTAACAAACCTTTTTCTAACAAACTTTCTCTAACAACTATTTTTCATAATAACTATCTACGCTGAAACTACATTTTAAAACATTTTCTGTAGGTCTTCGCTTTGTTATCAAGAAGTTGAAGTAATACGTACAAGAGATGTAAAAACTGTAATGTCTTTCCACATCTTGCGTACTTTCGATAAGTTGTCCAGGATTAGTTTTATACACTTTTTCCGCATTATGTCACTCAATGTGTTCTGATAAGCTCAAGCTTTACCATTACTGAACTAAATTTGTTTAATATATAGCTAAAAGAAATGACGAGTTCACAATATTCGTCTTAAATAAGTCATATTAAGCGTATGACCTTTTTACTTCCGCCAAGGATACGAAAATCGCTTACTAATGACTATAACTTGGGTTAAAAAGTGTATAAAATTGTTTAAAAGACGCTTTTTAATAGTTACCGCGAATGAAAAAGTATCTATAAGTGATCAAAATTTGACGCACTTGATGTTTACAAAAGATGCTTTTAACATCTAAGAGACTTACACATCTTCTAACAGTTCAGATAACTCACCGTTGATCTATTCTGTTATAAAAATACTATGAATCCAAAGTGTTAATTTTAATCGAGTATTTATCCAAAGAAAATAGACAAAGATTCAATTTCGGATGTTTCTTATTGTATTTTATATATATATATATA